>SJYR01005574.1:15830-31922 GCA_006410655.1 Kobus ellipsiprymnus | reverse complement strand
GATCAGTCCTGGGTGTTCTTTGGAAGGAATGATGCTAAAGCTGAAACTCCAGTACTTTGGCCACCTCATGCGAAGAGTTGACTGATTGGAAAAGACTCTGATGCTGGGAGGGATTGGGGGCAGGAGGAGAAGGGGACGACCCAGGATGAGATGGCTGGATGGCATCACCGACTCGATGGACGTGAGACTGAGTGAACTCCGGGAGTTGGTGATGGACAGGGAGGCCTGGCATGCTGCAGTTCATGGGGTCGCAAAGAGTCGGACGTGACTGAGCAACTGAACTGAACTGAACTGAGCCTCTAATGTCTTCTTTCCCCTCGTTTTGTTTTTTCAGTAATCATAAGTTGGTTTTCTAACTCTGTGAGTTTGTTTCTGTTTGTAAATTGCTTCAGTTTTATGAGCTTATATATTTCACCTGGACGTGATACGATATTTCTCCTTCCCTCTCTGAGTGACTTCACTGCATGTGATGACTCTCTCCATCCATCCACGCTGCTTCCGAGGCAGTTTTCATTTCCCTGTTGATGGACGCTTTAGCTGAGACTCTGTCTTGAATGCTGCCAGTAGTGCTGCCCTGAAAGTAGAAGAGCAAGTATTTATGTTACGATTTTCTCTGGATCTCAGGCAAGGGGTCCTGGGCTTGCCGGTGCAGGTGGAAACTCTATATTTAGTGATTTAAGGACTGTCTATACCGTTTGCCTTCGTGGCTGCACCCACCCATTTCCCTCCCCGCCCACAGTGCAGGCGGTCTCCCTGTTCCCCTGACCCTCATCAGGATTTACTCTTCTGGAGGATGGTCATTCTCTGAGGTCTGAGCTGACACCTCGCTCTAGCTTTGAGTGGCGTTTCTCTAACAGTGACGCTGAGCGTCTTTTCACGCGCTTCACGGCCATCTGCATGCCCTCTTTAGACAAATATCCATTTAGATCTTTGGCCTGATTTTCCATTGGTTGATTGTTTTTTTTTTTCCATATTGAGTAGCATAAGCTGTTTGCATGTTTTGGAGAGACATTCCTTGTTTTAAAATTTGGTGCAAATCATTTTTTCTCATTTTGATGTTTGTCTTTTTCTTTCCTTTAGGGTTTTCTGTGCTGCTGAAAAGCTTTTGAGGTTAACAAGGTCCCTTTTGTTGAGTTTTATTTCATTTTTTCTTATTGTAAGAACTGATCTAAAATGAACGTGCTGCAATTTTTATCAAATCGTGTTCTGTGTATATTTTCCTCAAGTAGTTTAGAGTAATTGTCCTTCCATTTAGCTCTTTCACTGATGTGGAGTTTTCTCTGTCAGCGGTTACGGAGAGACGTGATTTCATCCCTTTGCACTTGTTGAAGGAACCTCCACCTGGCTGTCCCACTGGCATTGCCAGCATCAGTGCCGGAGGGGTCCCGCTTCCCCACAGCCTCTCCAGGATTTACTGTTTGTAGACTTCGTGACCCAGGCCATTCTGACCCGTGTGCGGTGATGCCTCGCTGTGGATTTTGTTGGGACCTGACCTGAGCCATGACAGGCTCAACAGGCCACACTAGGCCTAAGCCTCAGGTTCTTGTAAGCATGAGTCATAATTCTAGGAAGCCCCCGATGACATCAAGGTCCCTGATGACACCAAGGCCCCCGATGAGCCAAGGTTGAGTCAATCAAGGTTAAGTCAAACACCCGATAACCCAAGGTTAAGTCAATCAAGGTTATGTCAATCACCATGATGACCCAAGGTTGAGTCAGTTACCACACACCAACTAAACTATTGCTCAGACAAAAGACCACCTGTATATAAACAGCTGTAATTCAGAGCTCGGGGCTCTTGTCAAGACTCCACTGCGCTGGATGAGACGGGAGCCCTAGCTCCGGCTAGTAATAAAACCCCTTTATGTTTTTGCATTGCTGTGGACGTCTTATTCTCTCAGTTTTGGGGACTCGGACTCTGGGCATAACAGATTTGATTTGCGTGTCTCTAGTAGTGACGCTCAGCATCCTTTCCTG
This sequence comes from Kobus ellipsiprymnus, assembly GCA_006410655.1. Lineage (NCBI taxonomy): Eukaryota > Metazoa > Chordata > Mammalia > Artiodactyla > Bovidae > Kobus > Kobus ellipsiprymnus. The sequence goes on along the minus strand of SJYR01005574.1, from coordinate 29,945 downwards.
TGCTTTTTGGTCATCTGGATGCCTTCCTTGGACAAGTGTCCGTTTAGATCTCGGCCCGTTTTTCTACTGGGTTGGCTGTTTTTCTGATCTTGAGCCGCGTGAGTAGTTTGCATGTTTGGAGATGAATTCCTGTCTTTAACTTCGGTGGCAAACATTTTCCCATTCTGAGAGTTGTCTTTTTCTTTCCTTTCGGGTTGCCCTTTCTGTGCAAAAGCTTTTCAGGTAAATGAGGTGCTTTTCTTCTCAGTTTTCTTTTGTTTTGAATTGTTCTGAGCATAGATCCAAAAAGAACTTGCTGTGGTTTATGTCAGCTTGTTCTGCATATATTTCAAGTGGTTTAGAGGCATCGTGCCTCTATTTGACTCTCTAATTGACTTGGAGTTTCTTCTGTAAGCGGTTAGGGAGAGATGTAAACTCTTTCACTTTTCACTGTTTAAGGAACCTCCACCCCAGCCTCCATCGTGGCTGTTAACAACTTACATTCCCAGCATCAGTGCAGGAGGGTCGCATCTCTCCACAGCCTCTCCAGCCGTTATTATTTGCAGACTTTTTGACAAAGGCCATTCTGACTGGTGTGAACGGATTCACCTCGCTGTAGGTTTGGTTTGCATTTCTATAACATTTCATGATATGGAAAGCTTTTCATGTGATATTTTTACAAAGTGCGAGTAAAACTGAGCTCTCGAGATTGGCCTCTTCATCGTCTGCCCTGTTTCGAATTCTTTTCCCCGGACCTACCCGGGACATTTGTTGAGGACTGGTTTGTTTTCCTTGCAGCCCCTCGGGCCGGTGAAAATCAAGTGCCCGTCCGCGTGCGTTTTTCTGTTGTTGTTACCAAAAGCGGCCACACGGCGGCAGCATTTCTAGCACGCGGTGACAAGACAAACAAAACAAAACCGATTAAAAAGAAAAGACCCCCTCATCTCAACTAAAGGCAACAACACAAACAAAGTCCAAGTGCCCCTGAACTAGTCAATATGTATCTGGATATCGGTGAGAAAACCCCCAAAAGGGTACATCCAAGAAAGTGTGTATTCAGTAGACTGTTAAATATTGTCAACAGGGCTGCCTTGAAAGTAGGGGTGCAAGTATCATTTTAAGTTATGGTTTCCTCCGGATCCGGTGGCAAGTCTGTATTTACTGTCCTAAGGAATCTCCATACTGTTTTCATTCGTGGCTGCACCCACCCATTTACATCCCTGCCCACAGGGGTGCTGGAGAAGACTCTTGAGAGTCCCTTGGACTGCAAGGAGATCCAACCAGTCCATCCTAAAGGAGATCAGTCCTGAGTGTTCATTGGAAGGACTGATGTTGCAGCTGAAACTCCAATACTTTGGGCTGCCTCATGCGAAGAGCTGACTCACTGGAAAAGACCCTGATGCTGGGAAAGACTGAGGGCAGGAGGAGAAGGGGACGACAGAGGACGAGATGGCTGGATGGCATCACCAACTCGATGGACATGAGTTTGGGTAAACTCCGGGAGTTGGTGATGGACAGGGGGGCCTGGCGTGCTGCGATTCATGGGGTCGCAGAGTCGGACACGACGGAGCGACTGAAGTGAACGGAACTGAACCAGAGTAGGAGGAGTCCCTGCTCCCCTCGGCTTCGGCAGCGTTGCATCTTCCCAGATCATTTGGAGGAAGGCTGTTCTGAGCAGTGTGAGTTGATGCCTCCTTGCGGTTTTGAGTGGCGTTTCTCTATGACGCTGAGCATCTTTTCACGTGCTTCATGGCCATCTGGACGCCTTCTTAAGATGAAGGTCTATCCAGATCTTTGGCCTGTTTTTCTCTTGAGTTGATTTTTTGTTTTTTTTTGTTTTGTTTTGTTTTTTTGAGTTGATTTTTTGATATCGAGCTGAATGAACTGTTCACATGTTTTGGAGATGAATAAATTGTTTTTAAATTGGATTGTAACCATTTTTTCCCATTTTGAGGGTTGTCTTTTTCTTTTGTTTAGAGTTTCCCTTGCCGTGCAAAAGCTTTTGAGGTTAATGAGGCTACTTTTGTGGAGTTCTGTTTTATTTTTTATTATTCTGAGTGAAACCAAGAACTTGTGGTGGTTTATTTCAAAACCTATTCTGCCCATATGTCCCTCAAGTTTAGAGTATCCATCCCTCCATTTAGCTCTTTAATCAGTTTTGGAGTGTTTTTCTGTATGGGGTTAGGGAGGGACATAATTAGGTTCACTTTTCCCTTGTTTAAGGAACCTCCAGGCTGTCCTCTGTTCTGGTTGGTAACTATTTCCATCGCGAGTATTAGAGTAGGAGAATTGCTTTTTCCCCAAAACGTCACCATTTATTGTTTGTAGAGCTTTTGACAGAAGTGTGAGCTCATACCTAGTTGTAGTTTTGACTCACATTTCTCTAAAATTACTCCATGTTGAAAGGTTTCCATATGTTTAAAAAACAACAAAAAAAAACTGTAAAACTGACCCCTCCAGAGGGGCCTCTTGGGTGTCTGCCCTGTTTTGAATTTCCTCCAGACCAACCCCAGGATGTCTGTGGAGGACGGCTGTTTCCTCCTAATGTCCTCAGAGACCTGGTGAATATGAAGTGCCCATCAGGACAGGTTTGGAGAAGGCAATGGCACCTCTTTCAGCACTCTTGCCTGGAGAATCCCATGGACGGAGGGCCTGGTGGGCTGCAGTCCATGGGGTTGCTAAGAGTTGGACACGACTGAGCGACTTCCCTTTCACTTTTCACTTTCATGCATTGGAGAAGGAAATGGCAACCCACTCCAGGGTTCTTGCCTGGAGAGTCCCAGGGACAGGGGAGCCTGGTGGGCTGCCATCTATGGGGTCACACAGGGTCGGACACGACTGAAGCGACTCAGCAGCAGCAGCAGGACAGGTTTTTCCGTTGTTGTACCAAAAGTGGCCACAAGGCGGCAGCATTTCCTCGTGCTCCAGTTCCCCCCCCGCCCCCCACTTGTAACTTAATTTATATTTTCTGTTGAAGTAGATTTGATTTCTGAAGTTGGGCTTGTTTTAGGTGAACAGGAACTTGACTCAGTTATACACAGTTCAGTTCAGTTCAGTCGCTCAGTCATGTCCGACTCTGCGACCCCATGAATCGCAGCACGCCAGGCCTCCCTGCCCATCACCAGCTCCCGGAGTTCACTCAGACTCACGTCCATCGAGTCCGTGATGCCATCCAGCCATCTCATCCTCGGTCGTCCCCTTCTCCTCCTGCCCCCAATCCCTCCCCGCATCAGAGTCTTTTCCAATGAGTCAACTCTTCGCATGAGGTGGCCAAAGTACTGGAGCTTCAGCTTCAGCATCATTCCTTCCAGAGAAATCCCAGGGCTGATGTCCTTCAGAGGCATGTATCTATTTTCTTTGGCGTCTTTTCCCATATTGGTTATCACGGTGTGTTCAGTAGACGTCCCTGTGCTAACAGTCGGTCCTTTCAGATCATCTATTTGATATGTAGCAATTCATACATTTTAATCCCAACCTCTTAGTGTATTATTGCTCCCTACAACATTTAAAAAAAATAATCATGAGTTGGGTTTTTTTAACTGAGTCTGTTTTATTTGCAAGTTATTTCATTTGCATGAATTTCTGGCTTCCACTTTTTAGTGATATTTTAAGATATTTGTCTATCTCTCACCTCACTTGGTATGATAATCTCTCGGTGCATCCACGCTGCTGCCCACGGTATTTTTCCTTCTCTCTCTCTCTCTCTCTTTTTTTTCTTTTTTTTGATTTGTGAGTGTATTCCAGTGTATAAATGAGCCAGTTGGTCATTTATCGATAGGTATTTTGGTTAACGCTCTGTCTTGGCTGTTGTGAATAGTGCTACCCTGAAAATAGGGGTGCACGTGCCCTTTTGAATTAGGACTTTTCCCAGATAAAAGCAAGGAGTGGGGTTGCCCGAAAAGTGGTAACTCTATTTTGTGTTTTAAGGAGCCTCCAAATAGTTTCCTTCCTGGCTACAGCCACCCATTTACAACCTCGCCCACGGTGTAGGAGGGTTCCCTGTTCCCCTCGCCCTCGGGAGCATTTAATCTTTGAAAATCTGTTGAGAATGGCCGTTCTGAGCCGTGTAAGATGATACCTCAACCTAGTTTTAATTTTCATTTCTTTAATAATTACTGATGTTCAGTACCTTTCCACGGGCTTTTTACCTCCTACCGTGTGAGTCCAATTAACCTCTTGAAGTTGGCTTCGTGGAAGTCAGCCCTGATGTGAATTCTTTTCCGGCGACTTACCCCGGGCCATTTCTTGAGGGCAGGTGTCCTTTCCAGCCCCGCGGTCCTGGTGAATATTGGGCCCATCAGCACCGGTTTTCAAGGGGTTGTTACAGGAAATGGCCACAGGGCGGCAGCATTTCTCACTGCCCAACTCTGGTTACCTGGGCAACCAAAGCCTCAGAGCGAGTCCTGTTCTAGGTTGTATTAGATGGATACACCCAGGGCTTGTGTCTCCTTCTTCCCCCTTTCCTTTATCTCCCTGGACAAATCCCAGCGATTGGCACACCGCTCTGCAGAGGGAGCTGTCCTCCTCAGGTGGAGAGGAAGGAGGCTGGAGGTGGGGACCCACCGCCAGGACGCACGGAGCCCGGGGGACTTTGTGAAGTTCCTCCAGCCCAGAGACCCCACCGTCCTTTGGGGGCGCTGGGGTTGGCTCTGCGGCAGGAGAGACCCCTGGGTCTGGAGACGGTGGGCTCAGGCAGACGGGAACGGGAAGGCCAGGTCCGGGGGTGCTCACTGCGGGCACAGCCTGCCCAGCGCCCTCAGCCCCAGGACACTCCCGCCGGGGGACCCGAGCCTGCTCAGGCTCCAGGGCCGTGATGCCAGCCCGGGTCCCCGAGGCCCGAGGGGCACAGGGCCAGCGGCTCTTTGCCTTTGCCTTTTTTTGATAGTTTAATTTGAATTGAGTGTATAGGTGATTTGCATTGTGGGTTTTTTTTTTTTTCCAAAAACGTTCAGTTCAGTTCAGTCGCTCAGTCATGTCTGATTCTTTGCACAAATCATGAATCATAGCACGCCAGGCCTCCCTGTCCATCACCAACTCCCAGAGTTAACTCAGACTCACGTCCATCAGTGATGCCAGCCAGCCATCTCATTCTCGGTCGTCCCCTTCTCTTCCTGCCCCCAATCCCTCCCAGCATCAGAGTCTTTTCCAATGAGTCAGCTCTTCGCATGAGGTGTCCAAAGTATTGGAGTTTCAGCTTCAGCATCATTCCTTCCAAAGAACACCCAGGACTGATCTCCTTTAGAATGGACTGGTTGGATCTCCTTGCAGTCCAAGGGACTCTCAAGAGTTTTCTCCAACATCACAGTTCAAAAGCATCAATTCTTCCGCGCTCAGCTTTCTTCACTCTCGCATAAATGTTTACAGCAACTTAGTTCATTTATATGTAGATACACACACGTGTGTGTGTGCTTTTTGGCTTCTTTCCCAGAGCGTTTATTGCAGATTGTTGGGTAGGCTCCTTGTGCTCCCGGTGGGTCCTTGTGGGCTCTTTTATAAATAGTAGTGTATATGTGTTATTCTCAACCTGCTAATTTCTCCTTGCACCCCGCGGTTCGTTTTTTGGTAACCATGACTTTCTTTACTAAGTCTATGAAGCTGTTTCTGCTTTGTAAAGAAGTCCGTCATATCCATGTTTGGATTCCACCCAGAAGTGACAACAAGTGATACGTGTGATCCTCCACTCACTTCACTGGTGTGATCATCTCTGGCTCTTCCCTGTGACTGGAAATGGCTTTCTTCATCCTTTCGTGTCTGGATAACACCGCTTCGTGTATCTCTGCCCCGGCTTCTTTAGTCATTCACCTGTCCTGCTACACCGAGGCTTCTTCTGTCTCTTGGCGATTTACCCAGTGCTGCCATGATCGTTGGTGTGCAGCACCTTCTGAAAATTTGGTTTTCTCAGGATCCACGCCCAGCCGTGGGGTGGCTGGGTCATGTGGTACTTTGTTGTTGAATGTCTGAAAGCCGGGATGCACTGATTTACATTCCCACCCAGGCTAGGAGGGCTCCTTTCTCCCCACACCCCTCCTGCATGTATTGTCAAATTTTTGAGATGGCCATGCTGACCTGCCTGAAGTGATACCTCATTGAACCTCTGATTTGTATTTCTCTAGCGATTAGGGACACTGAACATCTTTTCAGGTGCTTCATAGCCACCTGGATGCCTTCTCTGGACAAATGTCCACTTAGATCTTTGGCCCATTTTTCTATTAGGTTGTTTGATTTTTTTTTTATATTGAGCAGAATGAGCCCTGTTTGCCTGTTTTGGAGGTGATTCCTTGTATCTCCATTTGAAAATACTTTTTTCTCCCCATTCTGAGGGTTGTTTTTCTTTCATTTGTGGATTACCCTGCTGCTCAAATGCTTTTAAGGTTAATGAGGTCCCATTTGTTTAATTTAGTTTTTTTTATCTTTCTAAGAGTGAATCCAAGAAGATCTGGCTGTGATTTATATCAAAGCGTGTTCTGCCTGTATTTTTCTCAAGAGGTTTACAGCGTCTGTCCTCCATTTTGATCTTTGATTGTTCTGGAGTATATTTTTCTGCATGGAGTTAGAGACTGACATAATTTCATTCTCTTTTCAGGAACCTCCTCCCTGTCCGCTATCCTGGCTGTTAACAATTTACCTTGCCAGCGTCAGTGTAGGAGGGTTTATTTTTCTTCACACCCTCTCCAGTGTTTAGTGTTCGTAGACTTTTGGACAAAGGCCAATCTGATCAGAGTGAGGTGATACCTCGTATTTTTTATTTGCATTGCTGTAAGATTGAGAGATATAAAATCTTTTCATGTGGTTATTTTTAAAGAGTGCGAGTAAAACTTACCTCTCCGGGTGGGCTTCTTGACCGTCTGCCCTGTTTTGAATTCTTCTTCCAGGACCTGCCCGGAGGACGTTTGTTGAGAACCGGGTGTTTTTCCCTCAGGTCCCTGCAGGTCTGGTGAAAGGTGCCCATCCGCACAGGCTTTTCAGTTGTTGTTACCAAAAGTGACCACAAGGTGGCAGCATTTATTCATGCGCCACTCTTTTTTTGGGTGGGGGGGGGTAATTTAATTTTTATTTTCTGTTGGACTAGACCTGATTTCCCCTGTCGTGTTTGGTCTTGGTGTACAGGAACTTGATTCAGTTATACATAGACATATATCTATTCTTTTGGGGGGGATTTTCCCCATGTAGATTATCACAGGTGTTCGTTCAGTCGACTTCCTGTGCTATTCAGTAGGTCCTTTTTGATTACCTATTTGATATAGGTAGTGTGGATGTGTTCGGAGAAGGCGATGGCACCCCACTCCAGTGCTCTTGCCTGGAAAATCCCATGGACGGAGGAGCTTGGTAGACTGCAGTCCATGGGGTTGCTAAGAGTCCGGTAAGACTGAGCGACTTCACTTTCACTTTTCACTTTCATGCATTGGAGAAGGAAATGGCAACCCACTCCAGTGTTCTTGCCTGGAGAATCCCAGGGATGGGGGAGCCCGGTGGGCTGCCGTCTATGGGGTCGCACAGAGTGGGACACGACTGAAGTGACTTAGCAGCAGCAGCAGCAGCAGTGTGTCTGTGTTAATCCCAACTTTTTAATGCATCTTTCCTCCCATTTTTAAACATAATAAGCTGGTTTTCTATGTCTGTGTGTCTGTTTCTGCTTGCAAGTTAGTTCATTTGCATGAATTCATAGATTCCACCTGTTAGTGATATCTTAATATATTTGTCTTCCTCGCTCTGACTTATTTTGGGTAGGAGATAGAGGGGGCCCCAGGCTGGAAGCTGGTGTTCGTCAAGTGGAGTAAAATTGAAGCTTTGTTCTCACCCACACACTCCAAGGACAAAGCTAGTGGCAGAAGCTGAGCTCAGCTAGAGCAAAGAGATACGGGCCCGCTATTGAGGTCAAGGATTCTTGTCTGCACGAGAGCAGGAAGGCCTCCTGGGGGCCAAAAAGGGTGGGGCCGCACCCCATAATAAGTGTGGAGTTGCCCCCACAGGCCTCTGCGGGGGGATCCATCTTAGCAAAATGTTTCGCATGCATGTTGGGGGGCAGGTCCTGGACTGGTCAGATGTGGAGAGAGAGACAGATGGTGCCGGGCGTAGAGACCCAGGACGGGCTGCCGTGAGGGACTCACATCACCTCCCACTGTGCTCCTCCCGCTTCAGGGGATGCCTGCACCCTTCCTCGCTGGTGTTCATCTCTAATAAAAAGTGCACCTGTTGTTTTGTTTTTTACAGCTTTGGCATACTTGAAACATTCTTGCTTTCAAACATGGGCAAGAGCCAGGGCCACTTTGCTTCTAGCCTCTGGCGCCTGGTGGTCTGACTGCGGGACTCCTGGTTTTCAACCAGGCTGCCCAGGCTCAGTCCCTGGGCAGGGCGCTAAGATATGTCTTCAGGACGGCTCCCTGCTCTCCCTCCGAGATCCTTTGGTCCGCAGTCTCCCCTGCAGGTCTCCCCCAGACCGCTGGCTGCAGGCTCTTGACATTCACCCTCTCTACCACGAGTCTGGGATTTCCTTTCCCACTTCGCTGGCAGAAAAGGCGCCTTCTCTACCCGACCCTCTCCACCTCCGAGGGGGGACTGACTGCGGCCTCTCTGCTGCAAGCGCACTGTCAGCAGCTCAGGTGCAGCCCTGGGGTCCTGACCCCCTGGCATGTTCCACGGCGGCCCCCTCCAGCTCCTCCAGGAGCTGCCCCCACGCCAGGCCACCGCGGCCCTTAAACTGTGACGGCCCCTTCCGAACGGTCTGCGTCCCAGGCATTATCTGCTGTCTGGGAGGCTAACCCCTGCCGCCGCTCCGTATCGACCCGCGTGTCCTCGCCAGGGTTGGAAAGAAGTCGCCTTGCATGGAGTGCCAAGGACATCCAGAGACCTCCGGTTAGAAGTCAGTGGGGGAGGAGAGGACGCGCAGAGCCCTGTCAGGCATGAAATCGGAGTTCAGGGGGCCCTACGGGTTCCCTCCAGGCGCCTCCTGAATGTGTCCGGGCGCTGAGGGACATTTCTAGGAGCACGCTCTGTCCTCGGTTGAGGTCACTCAACATGGGGGGATCCCTTTCTGAGCCAAAAGAAACACCTCTGGGGTGTGTCCTTAAGAACTGGAAACTTTTTTTTTCTTTTACTGTGACAGTGTCCGGCTTTTCTTTAAATGGGTGGATCGTGGCGGGGCGGGGAGCGGGGGCAACACCTAAAACCGGGCACCTTTACTGACCCAGGAAAATGGGTTGAGGTTCCGCTGTGTTCAGGACTTCATTCCACTTTGGTCATATTCCTGGTCTGTGGCTCCTGTAATCAGAAAAACGCTCTTAACTTTCTAAAGAACCCCCTTCTGACTCCTGACTCCTCTTGGGGCAGGGTGGGGGGGCGTGGGGGCGTGGGAAGAAAGTGGGAAGAGAACCGAGCTTCCCCTCTGCCTGCATGGTCCCTCCTGATCAGACTGAGACCCCGGCTCCCAGAGGGACAGTCCCCGCCGGGACAGCACCTATCGGCCGGTCTGCCCCTCCCGTTGGGGCCGGTCTGAGCACCGTCTGGGCTGTACGTTAGCTGCGAAGCAATGAGCACAGCCAGGAGAGGTGACTTTTTGCCACTGGATGGCCGTGATATTCTTCAGCCTCCAGAGAAAATGGGTTAAATGAAACTTTTTTGGAAATCGCCAAACCAGTTCCTTTCGCATGTGCAGTTAGCAAAAGCTGGCTTGTGGAAATCTTTTTTTTTTGTCCAGAATTCTGACCCTGAGAAAGCAAAAATATGCCAGGAAAAAAGCCTGAAGTTAGCGCTTATCTTGACTGGGAGATACACAGCCCACTTTACCTGAGACTTCAACTCGGGTAATTTAGTAGAAATTCAAGCCAAGAAAAAGAAAAGGGGCAAAGAGACATTTTATAATAAATCTTTAGTGGAAAACTGTGAGATCCCCTGGAGAAGGAAATGGCAACCCACTCCAGTATTCTTGCCTAGAGAATCCCATGGACAGAGGGGCCTGGCGGGCTACAGTCCCTGGGGCCACAGAGAGTCAGATGCAACCGACTAAACACGACTTGAGATCTCTGTCTGCCTGGATTTATGTATGCCTCCATGTGGGTCTTTGTCTTTGGATAATATCGTTGAGGTCAATTTGTAAATGAGCTCTATTTAACTGGCTTAAAGAAAAGTAAGCACTTTACAAATCAAACAGTTCTAAATACAAGGAAAAAAACCTAAAGATGTTTGGGCTCACTAGACACAAGCCTTGTATTACATTGAGAAAAAAAATTGTACTTTAGAAAAATACATGTTTTTAGAGGTTCTAAAATTTGTTCCTGAGTTTGCTAATCAGAGAATGCCACTCTGACACAGTTCATGATTGCTTTCTTCTTGGTTTTAATTAGGTGTTAAGGTTTTTTAATGTTAAAAATTATAATACGGAATCAAAGCTACTAAAGTGACAAGGAAAATATTTCAGCGCAGAAAGCAAGTAAAGATACATGTTGTCAGCAAAAAGAAGATATAAAAGATTGGAGGTGGTTTTGTTGTAAAAAGTAATGATAATCTGTTCTACAGTTGGTTATTTATAAGTGGGGGGAAAACAGAACAAATTAATACAGATATAGAAGGTGAGAAAGGTTTGCAGAAAAGGAACACTGGAAAGATGCTTTGGTATGTGTGTTAATAATACATCGAAGGTTAAAACCGACTTAGATAAAACTAGATAACTGGCTATAAGCCTGCAAGTCTCCTCAAAGTACCAGGTGTAGACTGGAATTCAAGCTTATTCTTCTGGAAATAAATGAGATCAAATTTGTATATTAATGTTCAGGTTGTTACATCTCCAGCTACTTCTGAAGTTGAGTGGCCTGTCACACCTTCATCAGTCATTCTGAGCTAATAAGAACGACACCAGAAATATGTGAGACCGCGTCCCTTAAACTGTGACGGCCCCTTCCGAACGGTCTGCGTCCCAGGCATTATCTGCTGTCTGGGAGGCTAACCCCTGCCGCCGCTCCGTATCGACCCGCGTGTCCTCGCCAGGGTTGGAAAGAAGTCGCCTTGCATGGAGTGCCAAGGACATCCAGAGACCTCCGGTTAGAAGTCAGTGGGGGAGGAGAGGACGCGCAGAGCCCTGTCAGGCATGAAATCGGAGTTCAGGGGGCCCTACGGGTTCCCTCCAGGCGCCTCCTGAATGTGTCCGGGCGCTGAGGGACATTTCTAGGAGCACGCTCTGTCCTCGGTTGAGGTCACTCAACATGGGGGGATCCCTTTCTGAGCCAAAAGAAACACCTCTGGGGTGTGTCCTTAAGAACTGGAAACTTTTTTTTTCTTTTACTGTGACAGTGTCTGGCCTTTCTTTAAATGGGTGGATCGTGGCGGGGCGGGGAGCGGGGGCAACACCTAAAACCGGGCACCTTTACTGACCCAGGAAAATGGGTTGAGGTTCCGCTGTGTTCAGGACTTCATTCCACTTTGGTCATATTCCTGGTCTGTGGCTCCTGTAATCAGAAAAACGCTCTTAACTTTCTAAAGAACCCCCTTCTGACTCCTGACTCCTCTTGGGGCAGGGTGGGGGGGCGTGGGGGCGTGGGAAGAAAGTGGGAAGAGAACCGAGCTTCCCCTCTGCCTGCATGGTCCCTCCTGATCAGACTGAGACCCCGGCTCCCAGAGGGACAGTCCCCGCCGGGACAGCACCTATCGGCCGGTCTGCCCCTCCCGTTGGGGCCGGTCTGAGCACCGTCTGGGCTGTACGTTAGCTGCGAAGCAATGAGCACAGCCAGGAGAGGTGACTTTTTGCCACTGGATGGCCGTGATATTCTTCAGCCTCCAGAGAAAATGGGTTAAATGAAACTTTTTTGGAAATCGCCAAACCAGTTCCTTTCGCATGTGCAGTTAGCAAAAGCTGGCTTGTGGAAATCTTTTTTTTTTGTCCAGAATTCTGACCCTGAGAAAGCAAAAATATGCCAGGAAAAAAGCCTGAAGTTAGCGCTTATCTTGACTGGGAGATACACAGCCCACTTTACCTGAGACTTCAACTCGGGTAATTTAGTAGAAATTCAAGCCAAGAAAAAGAAAAGGGGCAAAGAGACATTTTGTAATAAATCTTTAGTGGAAAACTGTGAGATCCCCTGGAGAAGGAAATGGCAACCCACTCCAGTATTCTTGCCTAGAGAATCCCATGGACAGAGGGGCCTGGCGGGCTACAGTCTCTGGGGCCACAGAAAGTCAGATGCAACCGACTAAACACGACGTGAGATCTCTGTCTGCCTGGATTTATGTATGCCTCCGTGTGGGTCTTTGTCTTTGGATAATATCGTTGAGGTCAATTTGTAAATGAGCTCTATTTAACTGGCTTAAAGAAAAGTAAGCACTTTACAAATCAAACCGTTCTAAATACAAGGAAAAAAACCTAAAGATGTTTGGGCTCACTAGACACAAGCCTTGTATTACATTGAGAAAAAAAATTGTACTTTAGAAAAATACATGTTTTTAGAGGTTCTAAAATTTGTTCCTGAGTTTGCTAATCAGAGAATGCCACTCTGACACAGTTCATGATTGCTTTCTTCTTGGTTTTAATTAGGTGTTAAGGTTTTTTAATGTTAAAAATTATAATACGGAATCAAAGCTACTAAAGTGACAAGGAAAATATTTCAGCGCAGAAAGCAAGTAAAGATACATGTTGTCAGCAAAAAGAAGATATAAAAGATTGGAGGTGGTTTTGTTGTAAAAAGTAATGATAATCTGTTCTACAGTTGGTTATTTATAAGTGGGGGGAAAACAGAACAAATTAATACAGATATAGAAGGTGAGAAAGGTTTGCAGAAAAGGAACACTGGAAAGATGCTTTGGTATGTGTGTTAATAATACATCGAAGGTTAAAACCGACTTAGATAAAACTAGATAACTGGCTATAAGCCTGCAAGTCTCCTCAAAGTACCAGGTGTAGACTGGAATTCAAGCTTATTCTTCTGGAAATAAATGAGATCAAATTTGTATATTAATGTTCAGGTTGTTACATCTCCAGCTACTTCTGAAGTTGAGTGGCCTGTCACACCTTCATCAGTCATTCTGAGCTAATAAGAACGACACCAGAAATATGTGAGACCGTGGCAAAAGTTTCCACTCCTTCGGACAGGGCAGCGCCAGGCCTGACTCCGCTGGACCGGGATCAGACTTGCTAAAAAAAAACCACACCCTGGTTCTCACTCCTGCTTGGGCCCCTGGTCACAGTAATTCTTTTACTGATCTTTGGCCCCTGCCTTTTTAAACCTACTTGTTAAATTTGTCTCTTTCAGATTACTACAGTTTCACATCAAGATGCCGGTGATGCAGAGATTCCAGGCAGTCCTCAGAACAGATCTGCGGGAATAACAAGAGAAATCACCCTGGGGCCCCTGAACGGGACAGGGTGAGAGCTCCTGGCGCCGGCTAGGCGGGGTCTACAGCCCCATGCCAGCCTGAAGAAGCTACAGGAGACAGACCTTTGCCCTCAGCCTCCCAGGGAAGATGTTTGGGGTTCCTGTCTCTCAGAGGGATTTGAGGAAGGAGACGGAGGGGCCTCTGGGCTGGAAGCTGGTGTTTGGCAAGTGGAGTGAAGCTGAAGCTTTGTTGTCCCCCAGACACTCAAGGACAAAGCTAGCGGCGCAGCTGAGCCCTGCTGGAGTCAAGAGATAAGGCGCCAGTGACCGAGGGTAAAGAAGACTCCCCTGTACAAGGGCAGGAAGGCTCCCTGGAGGCCGAAAAGGGAGGTCCACCCATAATGAGTGTGGGCATGCCCCAGGGGGCTCTGGGGGGGATCAGACCCAGAGTTTGGTCCAGACTCAGGCCCGACTCCGGTCACACTCGGGCCCGACTCCGGTCCACACTCGGGCCCGACTCCGGTCCACACTCGGGCCCGACTCCGGTCACACTCGGGCCCGACTCCGGTCACACTCGGGCCCGACTCTGGTTCACACTCGGGCCCGACTCTGGTCACACTCGGGCCCGACTCCGGTCACACTCGGGCCCGACTCCGGTCACACTCGGGCCCGACTCTGGTCACACTCGGGCCCGACTCCGATCACACTCAGGCCCGACTCCGGTCACACTCAGGCCTGACTCTGGTCCACACTCAGGCCTGACTCTGGTCCATATTAAGGCCTGACTCCAGTCACACTCAGGCCCGACTCTGGTCACACTCAGGCCTGACTCTGGTCC
>SJYR01005573.1:9409-22904 GCA_006410655.1 Kobus ellipsiprymnus | reverse complement strand
AGGATAATTCTATGGATGAGCAAAGAAGGTGATTTCCTGAGATGAAAGCTATCCCTGAGGAAGATACTGTGAAGATTTTTGCCATGACAGCAAAGAATTTTAGAATGTTACATAAACTAAGTTGATAAAGGGTTTCAGAGAATTGACTGCAATTTTGAAAGAAGTTCTATAGTGAGTAAAATGCTATCAATCAGAATTGCATGCTACAGAGAAATCATTCACTAAAAGAAGAGTCAGTTGATGTGCCAAAACGTCATTGTCTTAGGAAATTGCCATAGACACCCCAATCTTCAGCAGTCACCACCCTTATCAGTCAGCAGCCATCAACACTGGGGCAAAATCCTCCACCAGGAAAAGATTATGATTCACTGAAGGCTCAGGTGATGGTTAGTGTTTTTTAGCAGTAAAATATTTTTAATTAATGTATGCACATATTTTTAGACAATGCCATTGCACACTTTAATAAACTACATGCATGCATGCTAAATTGCTACAGTCTTGTCTGACTCTTTGCGACCCTATGGACTGTAGCCTGTCAGGCTCCTTAGTCTATGAGATTCTCCAGGGAAGAATACTGGAGTGGGTTGCCATTTCCTACTCCATTAATAAACTATAGACCAGTGTAAATACAAATTTCATATACACTGAAAATCAAAAAATATATGATTTGATTTATTGCAATATTTGTTTTATGTAGTAAGACAGACCTAGCTTCTCATTTGACCTAAGGTCTTTATTAATCTCACCCTACATGGCTGTCTCTATTTTTCTAGCTCTAAGAGTTCAGAATGAAGGAGGAGTGGCTCCAACATGTCCCACACTACAAGGCTTGTGGGATCTTAGTTCCCTGACCAGGGATTGAACCTGGGCCCTTGATGCTGAGAACCCAGAGTCCTAACCATGGGACTGCCAGTGAATTCCCAATATTTGCTTTATTGTGGTTGTCTGAAACCAAACCCACAATGTCTTTGAAGTATGCCTGTAATCTGAAATATTCTATGGAACATCCCTATCTCTGTAAAGGAATATTTGTTCTGATTTGGTGACCATTCTAAGCATTTCCTTAAGATCATATAGGTGGATATTGTAGGAATTTAGAAAAAGAAATATGCATGATTACTGTGGACTCGAGGTAGTTGAGATATATAGATAAATTGTTAATATATAGTAATAACTGCAAAATATTCATGTCTTTCAAGGCAAAGTGAGTTAAAAGTACCTTAATTTTCAATCTCAGTCCTATCAATATTATGCATATTAGAAACAGACTTACTGTAATCAGGCAACTAAATCACTGAAACTCTAGTGTCACAGAGATCACTTTTATCCCATTTAAAGCAACTCACTTACTTTGCCTTTCACTGCTTTTATTTCTTAAATTATTTTATTTTTTAATTGCAAGATAATTATAATATTGTGGTGATTTTTGCCATGCATAGACATGAATCAGCCACGGGTATATATATGTCCTCCCATCGTGAAGCCCCATCCCATCTCATTCCCCACCCTGTCCTTCTGGGTTGTCCCAGAGCACTGTCTTTGGGTGCTCTGCTTCATGCATCAAACTTGTGCTTGTCATCTGTTTTACATATGGTAATATACATGTTTCAATGCTTTTTTCTCAAATCATCCCATCCTCACCTCCTCCAACAGAGTCCAAAAGTCTATTCTTTATATCTCTGTCTCTTTTGCTTCCCTTTCATGTAGGATCATTGTTACCATCTTTCTAAATTCCATATGTATGTGTTAATATATAGTATCTTTGTTTCTCTTTCTGACTTACTTCACTCTGTATAATAGGCTCCAGTTTCATCCACCTCATTAGAACTGACTCAGATATTTTTATTATCTCTAACTGATATCACATGCTATGGATTAGCACAATAATCAAGCAAAAAAATGTTTTCTGCTGGGAATTTTTTAAAAATAATTTCTATTGGAGTACTTATAATGTTGTATTAATTTCTACTGTTCAGCAAAATGAATCAGCTATGCATATACAAATATCCCTTCCCTTTTGGACTTCCTTCTCATTCAGGTCACCATAGTGCATTAAATAGAGTCCCCTGTACTATACAGTATGTTCTTATTAGTTATCTATTTTATACATAGTATCAATTGTGTATATGTGTCAATCCAGATCTCCAAATTAAAAAAATAAAAAACTATTAAGATACTGATAGCTTACAGTGTTTAGTGAATGGTGCTGTCAGATTCGTGGTCTCTGAAGAAGATTTAACTCTGGGACCAAAAACATGGTCTCAATCATTCAGAGCTTTTGTGTAACAGACACAACTGGCTAGTTGGGCTAGGGGAATGGTTTTCACTTCAGTCATGAGAGGTCCTGGGTTCACATCCTGGATGAGCCCCCAAGATGATAGTTTAGCATATGGTGAATGGTGGTTGGTGCTAGATTTGTGGTCTCCAAAGGAAAAGATTTAATTCTGGGACAAAAGATGCAGTCTCAATCACTCAAGAGCCTTTGTGTAGCAGGGATTTTATTAAAGTGAAAGTGATAGAAAACTTTTGACATAGATATCAGAAAGGGGTAGAAAAAGTACCTGCCTCACTAGTTTAAGCAGAGCATTATATACTTTTCTATTAGCTGTTGAGAATAGATAAAAGGAATGCCTCAAGGTTGTGAAAATTTTCCCCAGACCCTTTCCTGTAACATACATTCTGAGATGACATCAGCATGAGATTAGCCAGAAGGAATGGGTTAACCTAGAGCTCAAGGCTGTGAAAGTTTTACCCAGACCTTTTTTCGTAACATGCATTTTGAGATAACATTGGTTCAAGACTAGCCAGGGAGAGCTTAATCTGAGCAGCATGTCCCTGCACGAGAAATATTGTTTGTAATCATTAGCTCTTGGCCTAAAGAAAGCTAGTTTTTAGGCAAGATAGACTGTTGTCATAGTAACACAGAGCTTAAGCAAAACATGTCCTATGTGAATAAGGCAAATGAATGTATGAATAAAAGAAAATGTTTGCTGCCTCCTCTTCCTTGGGGGTCCTAGACTCTCTGAGACTCCCTGTCAACCTGCTCTCTCGCTCCCTGCTGTTTCTTTTAGGAGACTATTGCTGCTGAAGGGAAAGGGGTAAAGAAATCTGTCTATAACTGCTTCCTGCTGGTGAGCAGTGCTGACACTAAATTGTTGAAGCAACGTATTCTCCTTACCCTTAGATTTAGAGTCTCTGATCTAACGGCCCCAAATAATAACTAGAGGAGGCAGTAGAAACTGCAGGGGCATGAACAATCATTTGCAATTTAAAAACTTTCAAATGGTTAGAAACAACTCCCATTATACAGATACAAATGTAAGGAGAAAACAGCAAGAATAAGATAATTACAATTATTATGGTCAAGATAGTTTTTCACCAAGGAGAGCTTGTAAATGAAGATTGTATATGTGACCAGAGTGGAACATCAGTTCAGTTCAGTTCAGTCGCTCAGTCGTGTCCGACTCTTTGCGACCCCATGAATCACAGCACACCAGGCCTCCCTGTCCATCACCAACTCCCGGAGTTCACTCATCCTCACGTCCATCGAGTCAGTGATGCCATCCAGCCATCTCATCCTCTGTCGTCCCCTTCTCCTCCTGCCCCCAATCTCTCCCAGCATCAGAGTCTTTTCCAATGAGTCAACTCTCCGCATGAGGTGGCCAAAGTACTGGAGCTTCAGCTTTAGCATCATTCCTTCCAAAGAAATCCCAGGGTTGATCTCCTTCAGAATGAACTGGTTGGATCTCCTTACAGTCCAAGGAACCCTCAAGAGTCTCCTCCAACACCACAGTTCAAACGCATCAATTCTTTGGCGCTCAGCCTTCTTCACAGCAGGGGAGTCCATTTTGAAGAATGACCAGAATCTCTGTGTCACCATTATTTTGTCTAGGAAGTTGTTGTATCCCTTAGAAAGTAAAAAGGCAGACACCAAAAATCAGTAAAAGAATTATTATAATCAGTGGTCCAAACAAGAATAAGAATCAGGTTACATTTGGTAGTAATTTTGATCCTGGTCTAGACAGAGTCAACACTTGGGTTGCCCTGTTTATAAGAATGGAACAAACCCAGTTACAAGTAGTTGAAAGGGTGACAACCTGAACTTTAACCGACAAATCTTGGAACAATTTTAGTGGTTTTTTTTTTTTTGAGGTATGAGAAGATGTAAAAACTTGGGCTCAAGAAAAACCGTTTTCCTGAAAATATCTGACTGTCTGAAGGCCTGTTTTGTCCGTTTTTCCCAGAGTACAGAGTGAGTGCCTAATTTCTGATTTCTACCTGAATTGCTTTCAGGGGATGTTGCCATATTTTTCTTTTTTTAATTTAAATTTATTTATTTTATGTACTTATTTTTTTATATTTATTTTTTAATATAAATTTATATTAATTGGAGGCTAATTACTTTACAATATTGTATTGGTTTTGCCATACATCAACATGAATCTGCCATGGATGTACACATGTTCCCAATCCTGAACCCCCCTCCCAGCTCCCTCCTCATACCATCCCTCTGGGTCATCCCAGTGCACCAGCCCCAAGCATCCTGCACCCTACATCAAACCTAGACTGGCGATTCATTTCTTCTATGATATTATACATGTTTCAATGCCATTATCCCAAATCATCTCACCCTCTCCCTCTCCCACAGAGTCCAAAAGACTGTTCTATACATCTATGTCTCTTTTGCTGTCTCACGTACAGGGTTATCATTACCATCTTTCTAAATTCCATATATATGTGTTAGTATACTATATTGGTGTTTTTCTTTCTGGCTTACTTCACTCTTCCTCACGTCCATCGAGTCAGTGATGCCATCCAGCCATCTCATCCTCTGTCGTCCCCTTCTCCTCCTGCCCCCAATCTCTCCCAGCATCAGAGTCTTTTCCAATGAGTCAACTCTCCGCATGAGGTGGCCAAAGTACTGGAGCTTCAGCTTTAGCATCATTCCTTCCAAAGAAATCCCAGGGTTGATCTCCTTCAGAATGAACTGGTTGGATCTCCTTACAGTCCAAGGAACCCTCAAGAGTCTCCTCCAACACCACAGTTCAAACGCATCAATTCTTTGGCGCTCAGCCTTCTTCACAGCAGGGGAGTCCATTTTGAAGAATGACCAGAATCTCTGTGTCACCATTATTTTGTCTAGGAAGTTGTTGTATCCCTTAGAAAGTAAAAAGGCAGACACCAAAAATCAGTAAAAGAATTATTATAATCAGTGGTCCAAACAAGAATAAGAATCAGGTTACATTTGGTAGTAATTTTGATCCTGGTCTAGACAGAGTCAACACTTGGGTTGCCCTGTTTATAAGAATGGAACAAACCCAGTTACAAGTAGTTGAAAGGGTGACAACCTGAACTTTAACCGACAAATCTTGGAACAATTTTAGTGGTTTTTTTTTTTTTGAGGTATGAGAAGATGTAAAAACTTGGGCTCAAGAAAAACCGTTTTCCTGAAAATATCTGACTGTCTGAAGGCCTGTTTTGTCCGTTTTTCCCAGAGTACAGAGTGAGTGCCTAATTTCTGATTTCTACCTGAATTGCTTTCAGGGGATGTTGCCATATTTTTCTTTTTTTAATTTAAATTTATTTATTTTATGTACTTATTTTTTTATATTTATTTTTTAATATAAATTTATATTAATTGGAGGCTAATTACTTTACAATATTGTATTGGTTTTGCCATACATCAACATGAATCTGCCATGGATGTACACATGTTCCCAATCCTGAACCCCCCTCCCAGCTCCCTCCTCATACCATCCCTCTGGGTCATCCCAGTGCACCAGCCCCAAGCATCCTGCACCCTACATCAAACCTAGACTGGCGATTCATTTCTTCTATGATATTATACATGTTTCAATGCCATTATCCCAAATCATCTCACCCTCTCCCTCTCCCACAGAGTCCAAAAGACTGTTCTATACATCTATGTCTCTTTTGCTGTCTCACGTACAGGGTTATCATTACCATCTTTCTAAATTCCATATATATGCATTAGTATACTGTATTGGTGTTTTTCTTTCTTGCTTACTTCACTCTGTATAATAGGCTCCAGTTTCATCCACCTCATTAGAACTGATTCAAATGTATTCTTTTTAATGGCTCAGTAATACTCCATTGTGTATATGTACCACAGCTTTCTTATCCATTCATCTGCTGATGGCATCTAGGTTGCTTTCATGTCCTGGCTATCATAAACAGTGTTGTGATGAATATTGGGGTACACGTGTCTCTTTCAGTTCTGGTTTCCTTAGTGTGTATGCCCAGCAGTGGGATTTCTGGGTCATAAGGCAGTTCTATTTCCAGTTTTTTTAAGGAATTTCCACACCGTTCTCCATAGTGGCTGTACTAGTTTGCATTCCCACCAACACTGTAAGAGGGTTCCCTTTTCTCCACATCCTCTCCAGCATTTATTGCTTGTAGACTTTTGGATCACAGCCATTCTGACTGGTGTGAAATGGTACCTCATTGTGGTTTTGATTTGCATTTCTCTGATAATGAGTGATGTTGAGCATCTTGTCATGTGTTTGTTAGCCATCCGTATGTCTTCTTTGGAGAAATGTCTATTTAGGTCTTTGGCCCATTTTTTGATTGGGTCATTTATTTTTCTGGAATTGAGCTGCATAAGTTGCTTGTATATTTTTGAGATTAGTTGTTTGTCAGTTGCTTCATTTGCTATTATTTTCTCCCATTCAGAAGGCTGTCTTTTCACTTTGCTTATATTTTCCTTTGTTGTGCAGAAGCTTTTAATTTTGATTAGATCCCATTTGTTTATTTTTGCTTTAATTTCCAGAATTCTGGGGGGTGGATCATAGAGGATCCTGCTGTGATTTATGTCGGAGAGTGTTTTGCCTATGTTCTCCTCGAGGAGTTTTATAGTTTCTGGTCTTACATTTAGATCTTTAATCCATTTTGAGTTTACTTTTGTGTGTGGTGTTAGAAAGTGATCTAGTTTCATTCTTTTACAAGTGGTTGACCAATTTTCCCAGCACCACTTGTTAAAGAGATTGTCTTTACTCCATTGTATATCTTTGCCTCCTTTATCAAAGATAAGGTGTCCGTAGGTGTGTGGGTTTATCTCTGGGCTTTCTATTTTGTTCCATTGATCTATATTTCTGTCTTTGTGCCAGTACCATACTGTCTTGATGATTGTGGCTTTGTAGTAGAGCTTGAAGTCAGGCAAGTTGATTCCTCCAGCTCCATTCTTCTTTCTCAAGATTGCTTTGGCTATTCGAGGTTTTTTGTATTTCCATATAAATCTTGAAATTATTTGTTCTAGTTCTGTGAAAAATACTGCTGGTAGTTTGATAGGAATTGCATTGAATTTGTAGATTGCTTTGGGTAGTATATTCATTTTTACAATATTAATTCTTCCAATCCATGAACATGGAATATTTCTCCATCTATTAGTGTCCTCTTTGATTTCTTTCATCAGTGTTTTATAGTTTTCTATATATAAGTC
The DNA here is from genome assembly GCA_006410655.1 of Kobus ellipsiprymnus. Taxonomy (NCBI): domain Eukaryota; kingdom Metazoa; phylum Chordata; class Mammalia; order Artiodactyla; family Bovidae; genus Kobus; species Kobus ellipsiprymnus. Next base: position 15,445 of record SJYR01005573.1, on the reverse strand, counting down.
TTTAGTTTCTTTAGGTAGATATATTCCTAGGTATTTTATTCTTTTCGTTGCAATGGTGAATGGAATTGTTTCCTTAATTTCTTTTTCTTCTTTCTCATTATTAGTGTAAAGGAATGCAAGGGATTTCTGTGTGTTGATTTTATATCCTGCAACTTGACTATATTCGTTGATTAGCTCTAGTAATTTTCTGGTGGAGTCTTTAGGGTTCTCTATGTAGAGGATCATGTCATCTGCAAACAGTGAGAGTTTTACTTCTTCTTTTCCAATGTGGATTCCTTGTATTTCTTTTTCTGCTCTGATTGCTGTGGCCAGAACTTCCAGAACTATGTTGAATAGTAGCGGTGAGAGTGGGCACCCTTGTCTTGTTCCTGACTTTAGGGGAAATGCTTTCAATTTTTCACCATTGAGGATAATGTTTGCTGTGGGTTTGTCATATATAGCTTTTATTATGTTGAGGTATGTTCCTTCTATTCCTGCTTTCTGGAGTGTTTTTATCATAAATGGATGTTGAATTTTGTCAAAGGCCTTCTCTGCATCTATTGAGATAATCATATGGCTTTTATTTTTCAATTTGTTAATGTGGTGAATCACATTGATTGATTTGCGGATATTGAAGAATCCTTGCATCCCTGGGATAAAGCCCACTTGATCATGGTGTATGATCTTTTTAATGTGCTGTTGGATTCTGATTGCTAGAATTTTGTTGAGGATTTTTGCATCTATGTTCATCAGTGATATTGGCCTGTAGTTTTCTTTTTTTGTAGCATCTTTGTCAGGTTTTGGTATTAGGGTGATGGTGGCCTCATAGAACGAGTTTGGAAGTTTACCTTCTTCTGCAATTTTCTGGAAGAGTTTGAGTAGGATAGGTGTTAGCTCTTCTCTAAATTTTTGGTAGAATTCAGCTGTGAATCCGTCTGGACCTGGGCTTTTGTTTGCTGGAAGATTTCTGATTACAGTTTCAATTTCCGTGCTTGTGATGGGTCTGTTAAGGTTTTCTATTTCTTCCTGGTTTAGTTTTGGAAAGTTGTATTTTTCTAAAAATTTGTCCATTTCTTCCACGTTGTCCATTTTATTGGCATATAATTGCTGATAGTAGTCTCTTATGATCCTTTGTATTTCTGTGTTGTCTGTTGTGATCTCTCCATTTTCATTTCTAATTTTATTGATTTGATTCTTCTCTCTTTGTTTCTTAATAAGTCTGGCTAATGGTTTGTCAATTTTATTTATCCTTTCAAAGAACCAGCTTTTAGTTTTGTTGATTTTTGCTATGGTCTCTTTTGTTTCTTTAGCATTTATTTCTGCCCTAATTTTTATGATTTCTTTCCTTCTACTTACTCTGGGGTTCTCCATTTCTTCCTTTTCTAGTTGCTTTAGGTGTAGAGTTAGGTTATTCATTTGACTTTTTTCTTGTTTCTTGAGGTGTGCCTGTATTGCTATGAACTTTCCTCTTAGCACTGCTTTTATAGTGTCCCACAGGTTTTGGGTTGTTGTGTTTTCATTTTCATTCATTTCTATGCATAATTTGATTTCTTTTTTGATTTGTTCTGTGATTTGTTGGTTATTCAGAAGTGTGTTGTTCAGCCTCCATATGTTGGAATTTTTAATAGTTTTTCTCCTGTAATTGAGATCTAATTTTAATGCATTATGGTCAGAAAAGATGCTTGGAATGATTTCGATTTTTTTGAATTTATCAAGGTTGGATTTATGGCCCAGGATGTGATCTATCCTGGAGAAGGTTCCGTGAGCACTTGAGAAGAAGGTGAAATTCATTGTTTTGGGGTGAAATGTCCTATAGATATCAATTAGGTCTAACTGGTCTATTGTATCATTTAAAGTTTGCGTTTCTTTGTTAATTTTCTGTTTAGTTGATCTGTCCATAGGTGTGAGTGGGGTATTAAAGTCTCCCACTATTATTGTGTTATTGTTGATTTCTGCTTTCATACTTGTTAGCATTTGTCTTACATATTGCGGTGCTCCTATGTTGGGTGCATATATTTTTATAATTGTTATATCTTCTTCTTGGATTGATCCTTTGATCATTATGTAGTGGCCTTCTTTGTCTCTTTTCACAGCCTTTAAAGTCTATTTTATCAGATATGAGTATTACTACTCCTGCTTTCTTTTGGTGTCTATTTGCATGGAATATCTTTTTCCAGCCCTTCACTTTCAGTCTGTATGTGTCCTTTGTTTTGAGGTGGGTCTCTTGTAGACAACATGTATAGGGGTCTTGTTTTTTATACATTCAGCCAGTCTTTGTCTTTTGTTTGGGGCATTCAACCCATTTACGTTTGAGGTAATTATTGATAAGTATGATCCTGTTGCCATTTACTTTATTGTTTTGGGTTCGGGTTTATACAGCCTTTTTGCATTTCCTGTCTAGAGAGTATCCTTTAGCATTTGTTGGAGAGCTGGTTTTGTGGTGCTGGAGTTTCTGAGCTTTTGCTTATCTGTAAAGCTTTTGATTTCTCCTTCATATTTGAATGAGATCCTTGCTGGGTACAGTAATCTGGGCTGTAGGTTATTTTCTTTCATCACTTTAAGTATGTCTTTTCATTCCCTCCTGGCCTGAAAAGTTTCTATTGAAAGCTCAGCTGTTATCCTTATAGGAATCCACTTGTGTGTTATTTGATGTTTTTCCCTTGCTGCTTTTTAATATTTGTTCTTTGTGTTTGATATTTGTTAATTTGATTAATATGTGTCTTGGGGTGTTTCACTTTGGGTTTATCCTGTTTGGGACTCTCTGGGTTTCTTGGACTTAGGTGACTATTTCCTTCCTCATTTTAGGGACGTTTTCAACTACTATCTCCTCAAGGATTTTCTCATGGTCTTTCTTTTTGTCTTCTTCTTCTGGGACTCCTATGATTCGAATATTGGAACATTTCATATTGTCCTGGAGGTCTCTGAGATTGTCCTCATTTCTTTTAATTCATTTTTCTTTTTTATTCTCTGATTCATTTATTTCTACCATTCTATCTTTTACTTCACTAATCCTATCGTTTGCCTCTGTTATTCTACTATTTGTTGCCTCCAGAGTGTTTCCGATCTCATTTATTGCATTATTCATTATATATTGACTCTTTTTTATTTCTTCTAGGTCCTTGTTAAACTTTTCTTGTATCTTCTCAATCCTTGTCCCCAGGCTATTTATGTGATTCCATTTGATTTCAAGATTTTGGATCATTTTCACTATCATTATTTGGAATTCTTTATCAGGTAGATTCCCTATCTCTTCCTCTTTTGTTTGGTTTGGTGGGCATTTGTCCTGTTCCTTTACCTGTTGGGTATTCCTCTGTCTCTTCATCTTGTTTATATTGTTTTGTTTGGGGTGGCCTTTCTGTTCTGGCACTTTGTGGAGTTCTTTATTGTGGAGTTTACTCACTGTGGGTGGGGTTGTATCAGTGGCTTGTCAAGGTTTCTTGGTTAGGGAAGCTTGTGTCAGTGTTCTGGTAGTTGGAGCTGGATTTCTTCCTTTTGGAGTTCAATGAAGTGTCCAGTAATGAGCTATGAGATGTCAATGGTTTTGGGGTAACTTTGGGCAGCCTGTATATTGAAGCTCGGGGCTGTGATCCTGTGTTGCTGGAGAATTTGCATGGTATGTCTTGCTCTGGAACTTGTTGGCCCTTGGATGGTGCTTGGTTTCAGTGTAGGTACAGAGGCGTTTGATGATCTCCTATCAATTAATGTTCGCTGGAGTCAGGAGTTCTCTGATGTTCTCAGGATTTGGACTTAAGCCTCCTGTTTCTGTTTTTCAGTCTTATGTTTACAGTAGTCTCAAGACTTCTCCATCTATACAGCACCATTGATAAAACATCTAGGTTAAATATGAAAAGTTTCTCTACAGTGAGGGACACCCAGAGAGGTTCACAGAGTTACATGGAGAAGAGGGAGAGGGAGTTAGAGGTGAGCCGAATGAGATGAGGTGGAATCAAAAGAGGAGAGAGCAAGCTAGCCAGTAAATCACTTCCTTATGTGTGCTCCACAGNGCAACACAGGAACACACCTCTGAGCTTCTAAGATGTGTATAAGAGACAGGAGGGAGAGGGAGTTAGAGGTGAGCCGAATGAGATGAGGTGGAATCAAAAGAGGAGAGAGCAAGCTAGCCAGTAAATCACTTCCTTATGTGTGCTCCACAGTCTGGACTGCTCAGATGTTCACGGAGTTATACATAGAAGAGAAGAGGGAGGAAGGAGAAGAGGTGGCCAGGAGGATAAGAGGGGGAAATGAAAAGAAGAGAGAGATCCAGCCAGTAATCAGTTCCCTAAGTGTTCTCCACCGTCTGGAACACACAGAGATTCACAGAGTTGTATAGAGAAGAGAAGGGGGAGGGAGGAGACAGAGGCGACCTAGTGGAGAAAAAGGAGAGTCCAAAAGGGGAGAGAGCAGTCAAGCCAGTAATCTCACTCCCAAGTAAAAATGGGTACTGAAGATTGGTTTTTTAAAGGTACAAACTTGATAACAATGACCAAAAAGCAAAGATTAAAAATCTAGAGTAGAGGTTGGATTTTCAAAAATACAATATGAAAGGAGAAGAAGAAAAAAAAAGTCACAAAAATCATTTATATATATATGTGTGTGTATGTATGTGTATATATATATATATATATATATATATGAAGTTTGCTTTTAAAATAGGGTCTTTTTTTGAAAAGTAATAGGTTATAACCCACTCCAGTACTCTTGCCTGGGAAATCCCATGGATGGAGGAGACTGGTAGGCTACAGTCCATGGGGTCGTGAAGAGTCGGACACAACTGAACGACTTCCCTTTCACTTTCACGCACTGGAGAAGGAAATGGCAACCCACTCCAGTGTTCTTGCCTGGAGAATCCCAGGGATGGGGTAGCCTGGTGGGCTGCCGTCTATGGGGGTCACACAGATTCGGACATGACTGACATGACTTAGCAGTAGTAGCAGCAGCAATAGGTTATAAAAATGAAAATTAAAGGATTAATAGAGGACGTAAAAATTTTTTTAAAGTTAAAAAAAAGAAGAAAAAAGGAATGATCATAAAAAAAATAAAGATGTATCTAGGACTTTCTCTGGTGTTGTTGTGGGCAGTGTGGGGTCAGTTCATTTTTGGATAGTTCCTTGGTCCGGCTTATATTTCTCAAGATCTATAGGTCCCTTCCTATGTAGTCTGTACTAACGATGGGGTTTTAATCTATTGCACCTGTCACTTCCAAGGAGGATCCCTCTGTTTTACCTTCTTCTGTTTGCTGGTCTCTTCAGCGTCTGATTTCTGCCCTGACACAAGGGGGGCGGTGGTGGACACTTTTTTTAGGCTAACTTGTTCAGTTGTGCTGTGGGGAGGGAGGGATGCTGCAAACACATAACACTGGCATGTGCTCACAGTGTCTCAGCCACACTGGGCCTGCTCCCGCTCACAGCGCACACAGCTCAGGCTCTAGGTTGCTCTGCTGGACCGGCCCTGGGCTGCATGCACCTCCCACATCTAATCCGCTCAGGTTCAGGCACTCAGGTAGTCCTCAGAGGTGCAGACTCAGTTGGGCCTAATTTTGTGCCCTTCCCAGGTCCAAGTAGCTCAAGTGTTTGGCGAGTGCAGTCGCTGCGACTTATCACCTCTCCTGTCTCTGCTGCTCTGTTTTCTGGGTATACAACTGGCACACCTTCTCAGGTGGATGATGACTGTCCAGAACCCCAAGAAGTCTTAGTTAGCAAAGGAGCCTGCTTGCCATTTGGTAGATAATGTCTCTCTGGGGCTGCGATTGCCCCCTTCCAGCCCTTCAGCTCTTGGCTGCCTGTCACCAGAGGGGGATGATCTGCAGCGGGCTGGCTCTGTTCCGTCCTTTGTTCTGTGCATGGTCTTGGCAGTGTCTTATTTTAGAGCTTATCACGTGGTAGCTATCCCACAGTCTGGTTTGCTAGCCCAAGTTAGTTCGCTCTGATTACACTCGGGGCATTTGGGCCCAATCCTTACTCTAAGCAATGCAGCCCGCACCTCCCTCCCCAGCCCCCACTTGCTAGTGGCGGATGCAGGTGTCTGTGCTGCTTCTCCACTGGGGGAGTTACAGTGAGG
>SJYR01005572.1:23155-34455 GCA_006410655.1 Kobus ellipsiprymnus | reverse complement strand
ATAGGGAGATTTAGTATTTTTGCATGTTTTGGCATTTAATCAGTCCATGCTTGCTTAGCATCAACTGATCTGATGAATCTAAGTACTTAAAATATTCTCAGTGTGCGGAGAGATGTATCACAAAACACTAGTGGCTGGAATCTGATCTACTTATTGATCATATAACTTTTTCTGTGCTCTTGCTCTAAAGTATTGATGCTTTTCTTTAAATACAGTATTAAAGGGGGCCGAAAAAAAGGATAAGTCATAGTTTGAGTATCAGTCCAGTTCAGTTCAGTCACTCAGTAGTGTCTGACTCTTTGTGACTCCATGGACTGCAGCACACCACGCCTCTCTGTCCATCAAACACTCCTGGAGTTTACTCAAACTCCTGTCCATTGAGTCAGTGATGCCATTCAACAATCTCATTCTCTGTCATCTGCTTCTCCTCTGGCTTGAATCTTTCCCAGCATCAGGGTCTTTCCCAATGAGTCAGTTCTTCGCATCAGGTGGCCAAAGTATTGGTGTTTCAGCATCAGTACTTTCAATGAATATTTAGGGCTGATTTCCTTTAGAATTGACTGGTTGGATATCCTTGCTGTCCAAGGGACTCTCAAGAGTCTTCTCCAACACCACAGTTCAAATGCATCAACTATTTAGCACTCAGCTTTCTTCACAGTCCAACTCTCACATCCATACATGACTACTGGAAAAACCATTGCTTTGACTAGATGGAACTTTTCTGGCAAAGTGATTTCTCTGCATTTTAATATGCTATCTAGGTTGGTCATAGCTTTTTTTCCAAGGGGCAAATGTCTTTTAATCTCATGGCTGCAGTCACCATCTGCAGTGATTTTGGAGTCCCCAAAAATAAAGTCTGACACTGTTTCCACTGTTTCCCCATCTATTTCCCATGAAGTGATGGGAACGGATGCCATGATCTTAGTTTTCGGAATGTTGAGCTTTAAGTCAACTTTTTCACTCTCCTCTTTCACTTTCACCAAGAGGCTCTTTAATTCTTCTTCACTTTCTACCATAAGGGTGGTGTCATCTGCATAGGTGCGGTTATTGATATTTCCCCTGGCATTCTTGATTCTAGATTGTGCGTACACTTATTTTGAGTATAAGAAGGTATAAACTAAAATATTTCAAGTGTAAGAGTCAGGCAATAAAAAGTTTCACCCTCTTTCTGAAGAATGAGAAAGCAAATTTTCACTGGCAGGTTCAGCTTATGAAGGAAGATAAATAGGAAATCATCGAAAGGCACATGTTCTAATCACATCCCACTCAATTTTACCAGAGTGGAGGGATCATACCTCTGTTCTCCAGATGGTTAATCTTTTCTGCCAGAGACATGTAGGAAAATGTACCTTAGAGATTTCTGAAAACCAAAATAAATCTACCAGCTTTTCTCTATGGACTAAACCAATGATACTAGATTTAATATAAATTATATATTACCAGATCAAAACAATACAAGTCTGTGATGATGGTTGAGGGTATTCTTCTAGCTTAAATTTTTTCTCATGTGAATTATTACTAGTCACTCTGTATTCAAAGGCTTCTCTGGTAGCTCAGGGGTTAAAGTGTCTACCTCCTATGTGGGAGACCTGGGTTTGATTCTTGTGTCGGGAAGATCCCCTGAAGAAGGAAATGGCAGCCCACTCCAGTATTCTTGCCTGGAGAATCCCATGGACAGAGGAGCCTGGTAGGCTACAGTTCATGGGGTCACAAAGAGTTGGATATGGTTGAGCGACTTCACTTTCTTTCTTCTTTCTTTCTGTATTCAAAAGATGTCCCAGGCCTGAACTAGTCCAGTTAGCTCAGTATCCTTGATTCAAGTTGCCAAGGTATTGTTCATAAGACAGTCCTGACCCTTTACTTCACACTTTGTTGCTCTAAAGTCTACTTTTTATGTTGTTGTTTAGTCATTAAGTTGTGTCTGATTCTTTGCAACCCTATGGACTGTAGGCCTTCCAGGCTCCTCTGTCTATGGAGTTTCTCCAGGTTAGAATACTGGAGTGAGTTGCCATTTCCTTCTTCAAGTAATCTTCCAGGCCCAAGAATCAAATTTGTGTCTCTTGTGTCTCCTGCATTGACAGCCAGGTTCTTTACCAGTGAGCAACCTGGGAGTTCCTTATATATTGTTACCTTTCATTAGTTGCCTGGCAGGAGACACAGGTTTGATCCAGAAAAGGGGTCAAATGGATGGTTATGTGCTAATTAATTGGTCAGTGGAAAGAATTTCATATTCTTTGAGCCTTGCATATCATTCACAAATATGAAGTGATATATGTGCATATATTGACATGCATATACCTATATGTATATGGCTTCCCAGATGGTGCTAGTGGTAAAGAACCCACTTGCCAATGCAAGAACTATAAGAAACATGGGTTCAGTCCCTAGGTTGGGAAGATCCTCTGGAGAAGAGCATAGCAACCCCCTCCAGTATTCTTACCCGGAGAATCCATGGAAAGAGGAGCCTTCTGGGTTGCAATCCATAGGGTCACACCAAGTTGGACACAACTCAATATACAGACACACATATAGTTTTGAGTATGGATTGTATTGTTTAACCAAAGCATCTGTGAAGACACAGAGGCAGCAGTGTCTAGACCTGCCTGAGATAGCCTAATGGTGGGCTTCACACTTGATTCTGAAACGAAAAATTAACAGGCAAAGATCTCTGATTATTATTCCAGGAAATGAAAATAATGTGTCTGGGCATCACATGGAAAAACACTGTACAAACAGGGAACACTTGGAATATAGCATAGGGAGTATAGGGTAGAATGGTTAGGGGCAGTCCTAAGATGGCGGAGGAATAGGACAGGGAGACCACTCTCTCCTCCACAAATTCATCAAAAGAACATTTGAACACTGAGTAAATTCCACAAAACAACTTCTGAATGCTGGCAGAGGATATCTGGCACCCATAAAAGCAGCCCATTGTCTTTTAAAGAAGGTAGGAAAAACTATAAAAGATAAAAAGAGAGACAAAAGAGGTAGGGATGGAGATCCATCCCAGGAAAGGAGTCTTAAAAAAGAGAGGTTTCCAAACACCAGAAAACACTCTCACTGGTGAGTCTGTGGCGAGCATTGGAACCTCAGAGGGCAATATAACTGGGAGGAAAAATAAATAAATAAATAAGGCCCACAGATTACATGCCCAATGGTAACTCCCAGCAGAGAAGCAGCCCAGACACCCGCACTTGCCACTAGCAAGTGGGGGCTGGGCAGGGAGGTCTGGGCTACATTGCTTAGAGTAAGGACAGGGCCTGAATGACCTGAGGCCAATCTGAGGGAACTAACTTGAGATAGCAACCCAGACTGTGGGATAGCTATCCTGCAAAAAGCCCTAACCTAAGACACCACCAGGCCCGCTAATAGAACAAAGGACTGAGCAGAGTTAGCTGGCTGCAGACTTGCCCATCCCCTGCCAGAGACAGGCAGGTGAGGGCATCCAGAGCTGGAAGAGGGCAATCATGGCCCCAGAGAGGCATCATCTACCAAACTGCTAGCAGGCTTCATTGTTAACCAAGACTTCTTGGGATTCTGGATGGTTGACATCTGCTGGAAGGGTCGCAGCCAGAAATCAGCTCCCCAGAAGAGACACACGGCAAACCTCAGAAGGTGCGCCAGTTGTACCCCCAGAAAGCCAAGTGGCAGGAATGGGGGAAGCAATAAGTAGCCACCACTGTGCTCATCAAGTACCTGGTCACCTGAGCTGCTCAGACCTGGGAAGGGCACAAAACGCAGGCCCAACCAAGCCTGTACCTTTGTGGAGTACCCTAGTACCTAAACCTGAGCAGCTTAGACCTGGGAAGTGCATACAACCCAGGGTTGGCCTCAGACAGTTCCTGGCATAGCAACCTAGAGCCTAAGCAGTGTAGACAGGGAAAGCACACACGCCGTGAGCGGGGCAAACCCAGTGTGGCCAAGAAACTGTGAGCACACACCAGTGTTATTTGTTTGCAGTGTTCCTCCCTCCACATAGCACGACTGAACAAGTGAGCCTAAAAAAGTGTTCACCACCGTCCCCTTGTGTCAGGGTGGAAATTAGACACCAAAGAGACCAACAAACAGAAGAAGCTAAAACAAACAAAGGGAACGGTCATGGAAGTGACAGGTGCAATAGATTAAAACCCCATATTTAGCACCAACTACATAAGAAAGGGGCTATAGATCTTGAGAAGTATAAGCCAGATCAAGGAACTATCTGAAAATGAACTGACCCCACACTGTCCACAACAACACCAGAGAAAGTCCTAGATATATATTTACTATTATCATTCTTTAAATTAAAAAAAATTAAATCCTCTATTACTCCTTTAATTTTCATTTTTATAACCTACTATTACTTTGCAAAAAAAAAGACCCTATTTTTAAAGCAAACTTCATATATATATATATATTATAATTTTTGTGACTGATTTTTTTTCTTTAATATTGTATTTTGAGAATCCTACGTCTACTCTAGATTTTCAGTCTTTGCTTTCTGGTATTTGTTATCAATTTTGTACATTTAAGAACCCAATCTTCAGTACCCATTTTTGCTTGGGAGCAAGATTAATGGCTTCACTGCTCTCTCCCCCTTTGGACTCTCCTTTTTCTCCACCAAGTCACCTCTATCTCCTCCTTCCCCCTTCTCTTCTCTACCAAACTCTGTGAATCTCTTTGTGTGTTCTGGACTGTAGAGAACACTTAGGGAACTGATTACTGGCTGGATCTGTCTCTCTCTTTTTGATTCTCCCCTTTATCCTCCTGGCCACCTCTGTCTCCTTCCTTCTTCTTTTCTTCTCTGTATAACTACATAACATCTCTGAGCGGTCCAGACTGTGGAGCGCACATAAGGAAGTGATTACTGGCTAGCTTACTCTCTCCTCTATTGATTACACCTCATCTCATTTGGGTCACCTCTATCTCCCTCTCCTTTTTTCTCTTCTCCATGTAACTCTGTGAACCTCTCTGGGTGTCCCTCACTCTGGAGAAACTTTTCATTTTTAACCTAGATGTTTTATTGGTGCTGTATAGATGGAGAAGTCTTGAGGCTACTGTAAGAATAAAACTGAAAACCAGAAGCAGAAGGCTTAAGTCCAAATCCTGAGAACACCAGAGAACTCCTGAATCCAGGGAACATTAATCGATAGGAGCTAATCAAACACCTCCATACCTACACTGAAACGAAAGACCACCCAGGGCCCAACAAGTTCCAGAGCAAGACATACCATGCAAATTCTCCAGCAACACAGGAACATAGCCCTGAGCTTCAATATACAGGCTGCCCAAAGTCACACCAGACCCACTGACATCTCATAACTCATTACTGGACATTTCATTGCACTCCAGAGAGAAGAAATCCAGCTCCACCCACCAGAACACAGACACAAGCTTCCCTAACCAGGAAACCTTGACAAGCCACCCATCCATCCCCACCCACCGTGAGGAAACTCCACAATAAAGATTATTCCACTAACAGCCAGAATATGGAAATGCCACCCCAAACACAGCAATATAAACAAGATGAAGAGGCAGAGAAATACCCAGCAGGTAAAGAACAGGATAAATGCTAACCAAACCAAACAAAAGAGGAAGAGATAGGGAATCTACCTGATAAAGAATTTGAAATAATGATACTGAAAATTATCCAAAATCTTGAAAACAAAATGGAGTTACAGATAAATAGCCTGGAGACAAGGATTGAGAAGATGCAAAAAAGGGGTAACAAGGATCTAGAAGAAATTTTTAAAAAGTTGATATATAATGAATAATGCAATAAATGAGATCAAAAACACTCTGGAGGGAACCAACAGTAGAATAACGGAGGCAGAAGACAGGATTAGTGAGGTAGAAGATAGAATGGTAGAAATAAATGAAACAGTAGGAAAAAAGAAAAATGAATTAAAAGAAATGAGAACAATCTAAGAGACCTCTGGGACAATGTTAAATGCCCCAACATTCAAATCATAGGAGTCCCAGAAGAAGACAAAAAGAAAGACCATGAGAAAATATGTGAGGATCTAATAGTTGAAAACTTTCCTAAAATAGGGAAGGAAATAATCACCCAAGTCCAAGAAACCCAGAGATTCCCAAACAGGATAATTCCCAGAAGACGAAGACAAAAAGAAAGGCCATGAGAAAATACTTGAGGAGATAATAGTTGAAAACTTTCCTAAAATAGGGAAGGAAATAATCACCCAAGTCCAAGAAACCCAGAGATTCCCAAACAGGATAAACCCAAGGTGAAACACCCCAAGACAGGTATTAGTCAAATTAACAAAGATCAAAAACAAAGAACAAATATTAAAAGCAGCAAGGGAAAAACAACAAATAACACACAAGGGAATTCCCATAAGGATAACAGCTGATTTTTCAATGGAAACTCTTCAGACAAGGAGGGAATGGCAGGACATCCTCAAAGTGATGAAAAAAATAACCTACAGACCAGATTACTGTTCCCAGCAAGGATCTCATTCAAATATGAAGGAGAAATCAAAAGCTTTACAAACAAGCAAAAGCTGAGAGAATTCAGCACCATCAAATCAGCTCCAAAAAATACGAAAGGATCTTCTCTAGACAGGAAACACAGAAAGGGTGTATAAACTCAAACCCAAAACAATAATGTAAATGGCAACAGGATCATACTTATTAATAATTACCTTAAACGTAAATGCATTGAATGCCCCAATCAAAAGACAAAGACTGGCTGAATGGGTACAAAAATGAGGTCCCTATATATGTTGTCTACAAAAGACCCACCTTGAAAAAAGGGACACATACAGACTGAAAGTGAAGGGCTAGAAAAAGATATTCTACTCAAATAGAGACCAAAAAAAGCAGGAGTAGCAATACTCATAACAGATAAAATAGATTTTAAAACAAAGGCTGTGAAAAGACACAAAGAAGGACACTACTAATGATCAAAGGATCAAATCAAGAAGAAGATATAACAACTATATATATATATATATATATATATATATATATATGCACCCAACATAGGAGCATCACAATATGTAAAACAAATGCTAACAAGTATGAAAGGGGAAATTAACAATAACACAATAATAGTGGGAGACTTTAATACCCCTCTCACACCTATGGATAGATCAACTAAACAGAAAATTAACAAGTAAACACAAACTTTAAATAATGCAATAGACCAGTTAGACCTAATTGATATCTTTAGGACATTTCACCTGAAAACAATGAATTTTGGCTTTTTCTCAAACACACACGGAACGTTCTCCAGGATAGATCACATCCTGGGCCACAAATCTAGCCTTGGTAAATTCAAAAAAACTGAAATCATTCCAAGCATCTTTTCTGACCACAATGCAGTAAGATTAGAGGTCAATTACAATTAAAAATTCCAATATTTGGAGGCTGAACAACACGCTGCTCAATAACCAACAAACACAGAAGAAATCAAGAAAGAAATCAAAATATGCATAGAAATGAATGAAAATGAAAACACAACAACCCAAAACCTGTGGGACACTGTAAAAGCAGTGCTAAGGGAAATGTTCATAGAAACACAGGCATACCTCAGGAAACAAGAAAAAAGTCAAATAAATAACTTAACTTTACACCTAAAGCAACTAGAAAAGTAAGAAATGAAGAGCCAGAGGGTTAGTAGAAGGAAAGAAATCTTAAAAATTAGGGCAGAAATAAACGCAAAAGAAACAAAAGAGACCATAAGAAAAATCAATAAAGCCAAAAGCTGGTTCTTTGAGAGTATAAATAAAATTGACAGACCATTAGCCAGACTCATCAAGAAACAAAGGGAGAAAAATAAAATCAGTAGAATTAGAAATGAAAATGGAGAGAGTCCAACAGACAACACAGAAATACAAAGGATCATAAGAGACTATTATCAGCAATTATATACTAATAAAATGGACAACTTGGAAGAAATGGACAAATTTTTAGAAAAGTACAACTTTCCAAAACTGAACCAGGAAGAAATAGAAAATCTTAACAGACCCATCACAAGCATGGACACTGAAACTGTAATCAGAAATCTTCCAGTAAACAAAAGCCCAGGTCCAGACGGCTTCACAGCTGAATTCTACCAAAAATTTAGAGAAGAGCTAACACATATCCTACTCAAACTCTTCCAGAAAGCTGCAGAGGGCGGTAAACTTCCAAACTCATTCTATGAGGCCCCATCACCCTAATACCAAAACCTGACAAAAATGCCACAAATAAAGAAAACCACAGGCCAATTTCACTGATGAACAGAGATGCCAAAAATCCTTAAAAAATTATAACAAACAGAATCCAACAATACATTAAAAAGATCATACATCATGACCAAGTGGGCTTTATCCCAAGGATGCAAGGATTCTTCAATATCCGCAAATTATTCAATGTAATACAATGTAATACATTAACAAAATTATCTCAATAGATACAGAGAAAGCCTTTGATAAAATTCAACAACAATTTATGATTAAAAAACAAACAAACAAACAAACAAAACCTCCAGAAAGTAGGATTAGAAGGAACATTCCTCAACATAATAAAAGCTATACATGATAAATGCACAGCAAACATTATCCTCAAAGGTGAAAACTTGAAAGCATTTCCCCTAAAGTCAGGAATAAGACAAGGGTGTCTACTCTCAACACTACTATTCAACATAGTTTTGGAAGTTTTGGCCACTGCAGTCAGAGTAGAAAAATAAAAGGAATCCGAATTGAAAAAGAAGTAAAATTCTCACTGTTTGCAGATGACATGATCCTCTACATAGAAAACCCTAAAGACTCCACCAGAAAATTACAAGAGGTAATCAATGAATATAGTAAAGTCACAGGATTAAAATCAACACAGAGAAATCCCTTACACTCCTATACACTAACAATGAGAAAACAGAAATAGAAATTAAGGAAACAATTCCATTCACCATTGCAATACTTAGGAATATATAGATATAAACTTAGGAATATATCTACCTAAAGAAACAAAAGACCTATAAATAGAAAACTATAAAACACTGGTGAAATATATCAAATGGACACTAATAGATGGATAAATATAACACTCCAAGTTGAAACTACAGCTGAGTTGTTTTACTGATTATAGATTCTAACAGTTTAGTCCAGTAAGGATTAAATGACCACTATGTGGTTTAATGGGCTTCCCTGGTGGCTCAGACAGTAAAGCGTCTCCCTGCAATGCAGAAGACTCAGGTTCGATCTCTAGGTTGGGAAGATCCCCTAGAAAAGGGAATGGCAACCCACTCCAGTACTCTTGCCTGGAAATCCCCATGGACTAAGGAGCCTGGCTGGCTACAGTCCATGGGGTCACAAAGAGTCAGACACGACTGAGCAACTTCACTTTCATGTAGTTTAATAGGCAAACTGTGTGTAAAAGAGAAGAGAAAAAGCATAGTTTACAGAGCCATTCTTTCAGGTAATTATTATTTATTAATTTATTAAAGATTTTCATAATTTTGCTAAACAAAGCTATGTCATTATCAAAGACAAGGCTTTCTGTTCTATTCTCTGAGCGAAATCATAAACTTTTTCAAGTGATAAGGATATAAGTATAGGGATCCCGCACACAGTCCAAGTTCATCCACTTGAATTTGCTTAACATGACATTTGGCTCATCCTAATTTTGATATTTCCAGCGGTTTTAAAGTGCAAGCTATGTAGAAGTTTTCTTTACTGGAATTTTTTTTAATAACTCAAAATATGAAAATGTTAAAGGTATATAAAGAATAAATGAATCAGAATAACTCCATATCATAAATTTAACATCTGTTCCTATTTCAGAAAATATGTTTTACACATAATTTAAGCAAAATAATGGAAGCAAGCAAAAAGAAATATGAAGTTTAATGTATGTAATCATTTTGTTGAACAAGTAGGATACACAGAAAATGATGAGAAAAGAACCTGATATGTTTCTATCACTCTCCATTTATTTTATTCTGTAAGATGAAATTTTCTTTATCATTCTAGAAGAAAACTAGGATTGAATCTATATTCTTCTGATTATTTTCAGATAATAAAAGAGATTTTTTAGGCACTTCTATTTATAAAGACAAACTGAGTTCAGTAATTAACATGTGTTTCTTTTTTCTCATTTGTTGTTTTCAACTCCGTTGTTGACACCTAGATACTTGGAGGTATACCTCAGTGCTTTCTACTGAGGTCTTCTCATCCCCTTAGGAACCAAGCTATCTTGAAGAGTTCTGTGACAACCCATGCTAGTTTTGTAGAGTTCATAGCTCTTATCTGGTACATGGAGTATGTGTTCTAAGCATTCTTTTCTCTGGAAACCATGGGATATGGGGACAATTAGAACCCAGCCTCCTCTTCTTCTTTCATAGGCAGTTCATTTATAAAGCATTCACATTCTTTAGGCTTCCCTGGTAACAGAGATGATAAAGAGTCTGCCCACAGTGTGGGATACTGGGCTCTATTCCTGGGTTGGGAAGATTCCCTGGAGAAGGAAGTGGCAACTCACTTCAGTATTCTTGCCTGGGAGATCCCATGGACAGAGGAATCTGGTGGGCTAGAGTCTGTGGGGTCCCAAAGAGTCAGATACTACTGAGCGACTTTCACTTCACTTCACATTCTTTAATTATATTGGTTCAGAGGAAGACTAGATCACTACATATTTCAAGTTCAAGAGAACATGGGGATGTGCCACCTAGATCCCTGTTAAATTGCCTCAGGAACCAATATATATTTCATCTGCTGTTTCATTTCTCTCAACTTCATAGAGCCACTTTTACCAATGAGTCCCCTCCCTAAACAGCCTGCATCAGCTAGAGATACAAAAATGCAGCTATTCTGAGGCCCTGCAGTACACCTCTGACAGGCCATACTGTTACAGAGCTCTTGATGGGACTGACTGAGGGTTTGCAGAGCCTTCATTTCAGGAAATCTTCCCAATCCTGCTTCATTCCCTTTCTTTTGCTTGAGACTTATCCCTAACAAATATCTTGCCTGCTAAATTCCATCAGGGCATCTATTGCCAAGCAACAAAACCTGAGACATTCTGTGCAATAGTTTCACGTTCACTTTGGATTTTAGCATCTATGGTTTTGAGGATCCAACTAAAATTTATTGATAATAAAATGCTTTGCATTACTGTCATGTGTGTGTACACACATTTATATGTATATATTATATTACTGAAATGTTCAAAAATTCTGAGCATTCATTTCTTCGACAGAACATAATTAAATTTATCCTACCAAGTCTCAAATTTATCTGACTGCTGAGTTTGTGGTAACTTGCATTTAGCCTTATGTGGTACTAAATCTTTTGCACTATATTTCCATATTTAATTTTTTTTTT
>SJYR01005570.1:41183-51806 GCA_006410655.1 Kobus ellipsiprymnus | reverse complement strand
TTTCTTTGGAAGGAATGATGCTAAAGCTGAAACTCCAGTACTTTGTACACCTCATGTGAAGAGTTGACTCATTGGAACAGACTCTGATGCTGGGAGAGATTGGGGGCAGGAGGAGAAGGGGACGACAGAGGATGAGATGGCTGGATTGCATCACGGACTCGATGGACATGAGTCTGAGTGAACTCCAGGAGATGGTGATGGACAGGGAGGCCTGGTGTGCTGCAATTCATGGGATCGCAAAGAATCGGACACGACTGAGCAACTGAACTGACTGACTGACTGACTGATGGTCAGGACCCATGGGACGTTAAAGAAATAATGAGAATGATGTGAAATGAAGAGATGGTAGGACAAATACACATAATCCAAACATTTACAAAATCTCCAGTGTGATTTAAGTTATCTTCTGAATACTGGACAGATTATAAGACGATATACGGTTTTATCCATATATCCAGGAATACAAGGAGGGAATGTAAGTGCATAATTATAATACAATAAAAGCTGCAACATTTATTTTTAATATATATATAAATTGCTATGGGAACACAGAGAGAATGGTGAATAATTTTTTCCCATAAATGTAGGGAAAGCTACAGTGACGGGAATCCTTTTGGCTTTGAAGGATATGTCAGTTTGTCAGGAGAGGAAGTTAGGCACCTCATGAAGGAAGAAATAAGTGGAGGCAAGGGGCCTGTACTGGGGAAAGGCAAGTTCAATACTTTGCCAAGGGTCTTCCTTTGCTCAGTCCGATGATTTGTCTGGTCCTTTCCATCTCTCTCCTAAGACATGGAACAATCCATGCTTCATAAGACACAGTCAAGTATAAATAAAGTAAATGCATAAAACAAATGAAAACAATCAGAGTCTAACCAGATCAATAATCAAAGCTCTGAGCCTATGTCCTTTTTTTTTTTTTTTTTTAATAGAAGGTCTGATGTCTTATAAGACTACCTCTTATAATCTGTGGTTTTATGGGTCCATGATCTTGTTTTGCCAGTTATCCCCTCTCATTTTAAAGGTGATGATTGGACCTGTGATCAGGGGTCATGTTGCTGCTCCTGACCCTGGAGTGCCTGGCACAAGTTGGGCACAGAGTGGTCATCCAGAAAATGATACTGAAGGAGGACAGTTTATAGAGAGTCAGACAGACTGCTTGAAGGCTTCCCCTGCCAGATCTTAGTGTGCGATCTTGGACAGCCACTTAATATCTCTATGACTCTATTGATAAAATAGGAACAAAGGATTTAGGGCCTAGTGTCACTATAAATAAATAATAGTATGCAAAGTCTTTGAGTAGGGCCTGGTACAAAATAGTACTTGGTAAAAGATGTTGCCGTTATTTAGATTTGCTACTGTACTGATTCTCATGACTCCTTGTCTCTGCTACTGCTCTGTCCTACCTCTCAGACTGATTTAGCCAGTAAAAGTAGCCGAGTACCAGCAGAGAGGAGGTCAAAGTCTTAATCTTGGCTCTGCCCCAAGCCACCTGTCTTCTCTAAGGTAAAATAGTTCTCAGAGCTTCGGTTTCTTAGGGGGGTTATGGTGAGGCTCAAATATGTATGACTATAGGGATAAAAGAACTATACACATATTCTTATACTACTCTGGGTGTTCAGTTTCTCCTTGACCCCAAGACAGACACAGAGTGTCATCAAAAGTTCCCCAGGGAACTGGGCTTCTTCACAACAGATGAGTGGATATATGCATATGCGTGGCTGAGTCCCTTTGCTGTTCATCTAAGACTATCACAACATTGTTTGTTAATCAGCTATACCCCCATACAAAATAAAAAGTTAAAAAAAAAATAATAACTTACACAGTAAAAAAAGAAAGAAAGAAATAGGACACAGAGAAAAATCTAGATTCAGAGATGAGAACCTGATCTGGGTCCAACAAAAGAGTGTGGAAATTTCATCACCAACCTCCCGCTCCTGTCGTTCAAACGCACCCTGAGCTGAACCGGTGCACCACTGCGCACGCCTGTGCTGTGCTTGGCTGCTCAGTCATGTCTGATTCTTTGTGACCCCATGGACTGTAGCCCACCAGGCTCTTCTGTCCATGGGGATTCTCCAGGCAAGAATACTGGAGTGGGTCACCATGCCCTTCTCCAGGGGATCTTCCCAACCCAGGGATCGAACCCAGGTCTCCCATACTGCAGGTGGATTCTTTCCTGTCTGAACTACAAGGGAAGATTACTCAGCACTCCTGGCACAAGCTGAATGGAGGACAGCTCCCCCCTTGAAGCCAGCTTGACATGATGGGAACACGAAAGTTAAAATTTCTATTTTCCTTTCTACCGTGGCACTTAACTTTCTGAACTATAATTGCAGGATTTTCTTATCTCTGTTCCCTGCCAGAGCAAGAGCTCACTACAAGACAGACCAAGTATTACTTGTATCTATATTCATAACATTCTGCAAGGCACCTGAGACAATAAATATTTGGTGAATGAATAAAACAAGAAATAAATGGGTAATAGTAGTAGTATCAACAAGAACTAAAAATGACTAATGCCTTTACTATGTTTTACTCTGGGCAAGCACTGTATAAGTGCCACTCAAACATCGTTCCAATTAATCCTCAGTGCAGGAGGACAAGAGAGGTACTCCTATCTCTCTTTCACCAACAGGAAAACAAAGGCTCAGGAAGAATAAGAAGCATAAACAAGTTTACACAGTCAGCAATCAGAAAAACCAAGGATCACACTGATGCCTGCTTGAATCCAAAGCACTGACACTGAGTTGGCCAAAATATTTGCTGGGGTTCTTCCATAGGATCTCATGGAAAATCCTGAACACACTTTTTGGCCAACTCAGTACAACCAAGGGTGAGATATTCAGCATGTGCGTAGACTAATCAAAGGCCCCTCAGGCTACAGATCACCTCAAACTGAGCTAAACTTGAATTCCATCATTTTCTCCTTCCAAACCTTCCCCCACCCCAACCCCAGTAAAGCACACATGCTTAACATCTGAATTCCTAGCTTTCTTAGCACCAAGTCTTTACCCCATTTGGGTTGGCAAGTCTTTGACACAAAAGTCCTAGTAAAGCCATCACTGACAACCACCTCCAGGAGTATAGAACAGTAAGGCTGGGAGGAAGGGCAGGAGAACTTTCAGCTCTGAGAAACCGGCACAAGTGCTTCGTTCTTTCAGAAAGAAGGTTCTCCAAAATTTCAGTCTAACTCAATCTTAATTTAACATCACATTGAAAGTCAGAGTCTTACTATAATTAAGGCAAGGCTGTATAATGTCCATTCTAGTGAGAAACATGATTTTCTGTCTAAAGCCCTGTTTGTTAACAGGACTGTTAGCTGAACATCACACAAAAATAAGGCCCTTCAGTACGCTGATGTGTTTGTTAGGTGCCTGATAATTGCAGACATAGGAAATTCTGGGATAAAATAAAACTCCAGTGACATTATGGACACATTTAATTTAGTGACAATTAGTTTGATTAATCCCAAGTGAGAAGCTGAGGGAAGAAAGAAAGAAAGTGAAATGGTCCATTTTTAGGGCACATTTCAGAAAAGACTGATTCAGGAGGATTTATTTGCATAGTCACATTACAATCTGAAAAGGCAATAAATGAAGTAAGAATTGCTATTTTGTGGAGCCATTGTTTCCATTATTGTTTTTATGGGGATTAAATGCAGGGAAGGGATCGACAGCCCTGGAAAGTTAAGAATCATGCTATCTCAAAGAATGGCTGCAGAGATGCAATCAGAGAATCAGGAATAAAAGGAGAAAAAGACTCATGATGGAGGTGGGAAAGGCTTCCCAAGTGGCACTAGTGGTGAAGAACCCACCTGCCAATGCAGGAGACATAAGAGACACAGGTTCGATCCCTGGGTCAGGAAGATCCCCTGGAGGAGGGCATGGAAACCCACTCCAGTATTCTTGCCTGGAGACTCGAATGGATAAAGGATCCTGGTGGGTATAGTCCACAGGGTCACAGAGAGTCAGACATGAATGAAGTGACTTAGTACTCATGAAAGGAGATGTGAAGATGCAGGGGCTGGCTCAGAGGTCTCCCCATCCCAGGAACCATAACTACTGAGCATAATGCAGAAAGGGACTCGGTCATCTGGGTCATATCCAGATCACAGAATACAGGTTTCCCAAGGCTCACATATTTGTTGAAGATATTTTGACCATTTAAGAGATGGAATGTCCAAAGGCCCCAGAGTCAAGGCAGGTGAAATATAGATAGCTCTAATAAGGAGTGAACCAAGAACTTCCAGATGTTCAAGCTGGTTTTAGAAAAGGCAGAGGAACCAGAAATCAAATTGCCAGCATCCATTGGATCCGTTGGAGAAGGAAATGGCAACCTAGTTCAGTATCCTTGCCTGGAGAATCCCAGGGACGGAGGAGCCTGGTGGGCTGCTGTCTATGGGGTCACACAGAGTTGAACATGACTGAAGCGACTTAGCAGCAGCAGCAGTTGGATCATAGAAAAAGCAAGAGAATTTCAGAAAACCATCTACTTCTAATTCAGTGACTAAACTAAAGCCTTTGTCTGTGTGGATCACAACAAACTGTGGAAAATTCTTCAAGAGATGGGAATACCAGACCACCTTACCTGCCTCCTAAGAAATTTGTATACAGGTCAAAAAGCAAGTTAGAACCTGACATGGAACAACAAACTGGTTCCAAATTGGGAAAGGAGTATGTCAAAGATGTGTATTGTTACCTTGCTTATTTAACTTATATGCAGAGTACATCATGGAAAATGCCAGGTTGGATGAAGCACAAGCTGGAATCTAGATTGTAGGGAGAAATATCAACAACCTCAGATATGCAGATGACACTACCCTTATGGCAGAAAGCAAAGAGGAACTCAAGAGCCTCTTGATGAAAGTGAAAGTGGAGAGTGAAAAAGTTGGCTTAAAACTCAAATTCGAATAACTAAGATCATGCCATCGGATTTCATCACTTCGTGGCACATAGATGGGAAAACAATACAAACTGTGACAAACTTATATTCTTGGGCTCCAAAATCACTGCAAATGGTGGCTGCTGCCATGAAATTAAAAGACACTTGCTCCTTGCAAGAAAAGCTATGACAAACCAAGACAGCATATTAAAAATCAGAGACATTATTTGGCCAGCAAAATCTCCATCTAGTCAAAGCTATGGTTTCTCCAGTAGTCATGTGTATGGATGTGAGAGCTAGACCATAAAGAAAGCTGAATGCTGAAGAATTGATGCTTTTGAACTGTGGTGTTGGAGAAGACTCTTGAGAGTCCCTTGGACTGCAAGGAGATCAAATCAGTCAATCCTAAAGGAAATCAGTCCTGAATATTCATTGGAAGGACTGACGCTGAAGTTGAAGCTCCAATACTTTGGCCATCTGATACGAAGAACTGACTCATTAGAAAAGACCCTGATGCTGGGAAAGATTGAAGGCAGGAGGAGAAGGGGATGACAGAGGATGAGATTGTTGGATGGCATCACTGACTCAGTGGACATGAGTCTGTGCAAGCTGCGGGAGTTGATGATGGACAGGGATACCTGGCATGCTGCAGTCCATGGGGTCGCAAAGAGTCTGTCATGACTGAGTGACTGAACTGAATTGAGTTATAAGTGTTACAGAAAAAAGATGGCTAAAAGATGGGAAAAAGCACATACAAAGAGGGCTTGCAGGTCACCAGGGATAAAGTCCGATTAAACGAGGAACACACTGAGGTCTTAAAGATGAGCAGTATCAGGACACCAGCTGCCCAACTTAACACAGTTGTGGACTGGAGCTGTGGTTCAAATCAACAGCCCATTACTGATTTATCAGGGGTTGGTATGGGATAATGTCAGAGAATAAAAAACTGAGCTACATTTAAGTGGTCCTGTTTCTCTAGAAGTTTACTCTATAGTGGAGGAGAGAGAAAATATAAAATGTAGAGATAATTGCAGGTTGGGCTAAGTTACCCATGACAATTACTTGGTTCTGTCATGTCTCTTTCCTCACTATGTTTCTTGTGTTATTTTCAGAAACATGAAAATAATAAGGCCCACCTTGCCTAGATCACAGCGTAGAGTGAGAACAAATTGAACCACTCCTGAGAAATGTTAACAATTTTATTCAAATAAGATGTTATTTTATTGTTTTAAATTGCTTTGAACAAGACGTTGAAAAATTATGATCACTAACATAATGGTGTGTTGTGTGCTTAGTCGTGTGTGGCTCTTTGCAAACCTTTGGACTGTAGCCCACCAGGCTTCTCTGTGCATGGGATATTTCAGGCAAGAATACTGGAGTGGGTTGTCATTTCCTCCTCCAGGGGATCTTCCCAACCCAGGGATCGAACCTGTGTCTTCTGCATCTCCTACATTGCGGGTGGCTTCTTTAATAGAAAAGATTAATGTGGATACTGGCTCAGAACTATGAAGGATGCCTACAACTTTAAAAAAAAAAAAAAAAAAGAAAAGAAATCTGGAAACAAGTGGAGAAGGCAGGCATCGAAAAGGGTGGGAAATGACTCAGCTAATACCATTGGCCAAATTTGTAAAGCAGCATATGCTCCTTTTCATAAGAGAGCTGTTGTTTATGGAACTTCAGCATTTCTCTATGCCAGTGCTAGATGACTGAATGAGACGATTTATGAGATGGCCAAGCATCCAAGATTGAGTGTTCTCAGGAATGAAACACAGATGATCAACTTTCAGGAATGTGAAGTTTTGGTGTACAGCAGATAGGAGAGAGATGAAGAGGAGAAAAAGAGAAAGCAAGAAAAGATGGTCAGGAGGGTCAAAGGAAGAATGTAAGGCTGAGAAGGAGACACAGAGAGACAGAGAAACAGGGACTAGGAACTAGACAATACTTGCAAAAACTAGCTCTATGTGGAGACAATGGCTTTCCTACTCAGTCAGTAAGGAACCTACTCCACTATTCTTGCGTGGAAATCCCAAGACAGAGAAGTCTGGCGGGCTACAGTCCATGAGGTCACAAGAGTGTCACAACAAGAGTGTCGCTGGACACAACTCAGCGACTAAACCGCTACCACAAACCACCACCACCACTGGAAGACAATCACAGCAAAGGTGTTTAGAAGTGGGTAAGAGAAATGATGAATACTCAAGAGAGCAGTAAGTGTGACTTTACATAGACAATGCTTGGAAGATTAATGGCTACACCTCTACAGATCACCTGGCACAATCCCTTGGCCCCAGAGTATGCACTGATTAAATGTTAGTCTCATTTCACCTTCCCTTTCCTGTACTATTGTGAGTAAGGTACAACAGGTACCATTTCTCATGTTTCTGAGGGTCTCAGTATTTTTACTACTGCCATACAAATGCTTGGTGACTGTCAGGTGACAGAAGTCTAAAAGCCTAGGACATCTTGGTTACGAAGAACAAAAATAACTTCAAAGCACCTCAAAAGAGATCAGCTGGAATGCTGTGGCATTGAAGCTGTGGCACTGAAGCAAGTGGCGGTTGCTCTTAGAGATTTCTCCAAAAGAAGTAGAAATAATGTTTGTTAAAATGAGGTGAGGATAGTTACAAGAATGTACACTCATATAGAAATATATCAAGCTGTTCACTGAACTTTATGTCATGCTCATACTTTATTGTATGTAATTGATACTTCAACTATAAACATGTATTAGGAGCAATGTAGCAGAAAATTGATGCAGTTTCTGAATTCCACAGGACAAACTGTAGTAGCACCACCGACGGTCAGTAGAAGAGATAGACGCATCTGAAGCTGTACACTAGCTGTCCCCTGGACACTATAACCTACAGTGAAGAGGACTCAAGAAGGAGTGAGCTTGTATCATACCTACACAACATGGGACCATTGATCACACACTTTGGACACTAAGGATTCTAAGGGAAGGAAAGGGAAACTACTATTCTTTGAGGGTTTGTGTGTGTGTGTAAGTGAGAGCCGCTCAGTTGTATCTGACTCTGTGACCCCACAGACTGTAGCGCACCAGGCTCCTCTGTCCAAGGGGATTCTCCAGGCAAGAATACTGGAGTGGGTTGTCATACCCTCCTCCAGGGGATCTTCCCTACCCAGGGATCGAACCCGTGCTTTATATGTATGACCTCCTTTAATCCTCACTCTATTTAATAAAGAAACCATTGAGATGTATTTGGAGGGGTTAATTTTCCCGGGGAAGTAATATGCCCTGAGGAATCAGAGAAGACACTGACTGTGGCATAAAGCCCTTTCTCATCCCAAAGCAGAAAATGAAGCCTTTCTCCCCTCCCCCTTTTTAAAATCCGAATCTTT
Source organism: Kobus ellipsiprymnus (assembly GCA_006410655.1). Classification (NCBI taxonomy): domain Eukaryota; kingdom Metazoa; phylum Chordata; class Mammalia; order Artiodactyla; family Bovidae; genus Kobus; species Kobus ellipsiprymnus. The sequence continues at coordinate 43,568 of SJYR01005570.1, read as the reverse complement.
TCCTGAGATTCTGGTGGCAGTCCAAAACAGCTTCTCTTATAGAAAAGGGTTTAGTCTACCCTATTTGTCCCAGTGTTAAGGAGAAAGGCAAACCCTTTTCCCTAGGCTGGAATTGTTATGTGACATCCATTCCCCAGATCTGCTGCTTCCATTAATAACCACGTGAAACATATCAGGAGTCAGGCAAACACAGAGAGAAACCTTAAGAGTAGGAGCTGTAGTTTCCACACAATCCCCATGCATTACTCCCATTACCACTAATGCCTGTGATATGTGTGAGCTGAGGGAATTCTCCACTTTATTAAGAGGAAATGATATATACAGTTACTTATGGAGTAAAATCAAACAGCAGAATTGCTGTCTGTCTATGGGAACTCTTTCTCATTAGTGTCATATAAATGCAAGGTAGATGCTTACAAAGATTGATAACAAATAGGGCAGGTATAACCACACCATCTGATTGACTCAAAGCCAATTTCCAAAATAGAGAGGTATGGCTTTTTCTGACATTTTCTAAAAAGAATATTCCCATTCCAGAACCACAACTTCACCCCTTAATAACAGAGTATAAGGCAATATTTCTAGCTCTTAAACAAATCTGGAAGACGAAGAGCAAAAATGTGGTGAGGTAAGCGTTTTCTCCTAAGCAAAATACGTTAATGAGTCAACTCATTTCCAACCTTCATGCTATGTGCCAATTGCTTAAATCAAATGAGAAGCTCTTTCTAGCTCAGGACCCCAGAGCTCAAGTGCAAGTTGTCAGATCTGATAAAAGTCGATTTGTTCTAGAAGGAAACATTCCCTTTCTGTTTCCAGGGTACATCTGTTTGCAGGAGTACATTTCCCAGCTAATACCAGTTTGTCGACAGTATTTGCAATGAACTTTAATTGTGTGCTTTACCTGACAGTCTTAATTGTAATCTGCCTTCCTTCAGGTAGCAATCAGTGGAGTGAGGTAATCATATCTCCCTGAAGCCCATAAACACAACCACCTGCGCCTCTTCTGTCTCGCATTCCTCTTTTAAACTTCAGTATCACACACAGAGGGGATACAGAGTCTGAAAAGGTACCATGTCCTCGAAATAGCTGCAATTTTCCTATCCTGACAGGGGCGTATAATTAAACAGTGAGGACAAAATAATCCTATAATTTTATATTATAATAGTAAAGTTGTTGTGCAAAGCAGAGATGAACTCCCCATCCCCGCTGCCCCAGTAGGGAAGGAATTGGTTCTACTTCATGCTTACGTCTGCCATTGTAGGGTTCTCTGAATGTTCTCCTTGGTATGTAGTTTCTATGTCAATATCAGGGGCTTTCCATCATACCTGCATCTGGAACCTCCACTCTGTGCTTTACTCTCTATTCCACTGCTCACAGCTCTGATGGACATTATCTCCTCCATGGTTCCTGAAGTCGGCTCTGGTTGGTCTTCACATGTTCCATTTTTCTGTCCTTACCACACCACTAAGGCAAAATGATAGGATACTGAAAGTATCCTGATACCCCAGGTCAGTAGGTGCCCAATATGCTACTGGAGATCAGTGGGGAAATATCTTCAGAAAGAATGAAGGGATGGAGCCAAAGCAAAAACAATACCCAGATGTGGATGTGACAGGTGATAGAAGCAAGGTCCAATGCTGTAAAGAGCAATATTGCATAGGAACCAGGAATGTCAGGTCCATGTATCAAGGCAAACTGGAAGTGGTCAAACAGGAGATGGCAAGAGTGAAAGTCAATATTCTAGGAATCAGCGAAGTAAAATGGACTGGAATGGGTGAATTTAACTCAGATGACCATTATATCTACTACTGTGGGCAGGAATCCCTTAGAAGAAATGGAGTAGCCATCATGGTCAACAAGAGTCTGAAATGCAGTACTTGGATGCAATCTCAAAAATGACAGAATGATATCTGTTTCCAAGGCAAACTATTCAGTATCACAGTAATCCAAGTCTATGCCACAATCAGTAATGCTGAAGAAGGTGAAGTTGAATGCTTCTATGAAGACCTACAAAACCTTTTGGAACCAACACCCAAAAAAGATGTCCTTATCATTAAAGGAGACTGAAATGCAAAAGTAGGAAGTCAAGAAACACCTGGAGTAACAGGCAAATCTGGCCTTGGAATACGGAATGAAGCAGGGCAAAGGCTAATAGAATTTTGCCAAGAAAATGCACTGGTCATAGCAAACACCCTCTTCCAACAACACAAGAGAAGACTCTACACGTGGACATCACCAGATGGTCAACACTGAAATCAGATTGATTATATTCTTTGCAGACAAAGATGGAGAAGCTCTATACAGTCAGCAAAAACAAGACCAGAAGCTGACTGTGGCTCAGATCATGAACTCCTTATTACCAAATTCAGACTTAAATTGAAGAAA
>SJYR01005570.1:10656-24126 GCA_006410655.1 Kobus ellipsiprymnus | reverse complement strand
GATGTGAGAGTTGGACTGTGAAGAAGGCTGAGCGCCGAAGAATTGATGCTTTTGAACTGTGGTGTTGGAGAAGACTCTTGAGAGTCCCTTGGACTGCATGGAGATCCAACCAGTCCATTCTGAAGGAGATCAGCCCTGGGTGTTCTTTGGAAGGAATGATGCTAAAGCTGAAAGTCGAATACTTTGGCCACCTTATGTGAAGAGCTGACTCATTGGAAAAGACTCTGATGCTGGGAGGGATTCAGGGCAGGAGGAGAAGGGGACGACAGAGAATGAGATGGCTGGATGGCATCACCGACTCGATGGACGTGAGTTTGAGTGAACTCCGGGAGATGGTGATGGACAGGGAGGCCTGGCGTGCTGCAATTCATGGGGTCGCATAGCTGGACATGACTGCATGACTAAACTGAACTGAACTGACATAAAGATTTATTGATAGAAAGACCCAAAGTTGCAGATTTGTCAATTTATTCCATATTCATTAATAAATAGATACTAATGCATTTTAAAAAATATTTTTCATTCTGATTCTACTGTTCATAAAGAAGAAAAAAATGCTCTGTGGTAAAGAAGTTTAAAGCTAAGAATGAGGTAAAACACGACCTAGTTCAAACCATATGGTAACTAGAATAACCCTAGATATCCATTCTTGTATCAATAGAATCAAGTTCAGATTTAATAAAATTTTACTTTGTTAACTTGTTAAGAAAAACACAAATAATTGAATGCTTTTGAGAGAAAGGGTCATCTCTTCAAGGAAAACCAAACCCCATCATTATGCTTCTACTCTTGTATCTCTGTACCCTATTCCCACACTGTAGCTGAGCATTGTTTTAAGATGCAAATCTGAACATCTAGATTTCCTGCTCATAACCCCCTATTGGCTTCTCATCACACAGAGAATAAAAGGTGAAGTCATATTTGTACTCTATGAACCTCTAAATATTACAGTATCCCAATTACTTGTCTAGACTAGTTTTTATCTCTACCACTCTGCCTTTTCCTCATGCTGTTCCAATTTCTCTTGCCTCCTTGCTATTCCTTTGCTTGGAATGTTCTTCCACTAGATGTCTACTGCACCTTGATTTTGGAGTCATCAAGGAAAACACAGCCTAGCCAGGCCCTGGATGGGGCAACACTTTATTCACACGGAAAAGAGACCGAGCAAGATCAGCTTCAGTCGTGAGTGACAGTCCCCCATGGCTAACAGGTGCTTCCCACAGCTGACACAGAGCCATCAGCCTGCAAGCAATCTTTTATGCCCCAGGATAGAGGATCCCACTTCCTCCTTACGAGAGACAGATACTAAAGTGGGGTTGGCCAGGTGCTATATGACATGCACACTTAACCTGAACAAAGGCGTGGACATTGAGTCTGAAATAGAAACATATTACTGTACAAGGTAATTAGCCCAGTGCAGACTGTGAGGGTTCCTGATCTCTTTGTTTCAGGCTCCAGGCTTGTTCTTATGCAGCCAAGTGGGAACTGGAAAACTACATGCGAGAGACTGCATTTCTCAATATAAAAATGCATATTTTGTATTGCTTATTTTAAAATAAAGAATAAAAGGAGGATAATGTTCCGGTATTCTTGCCTGGAGAATCTGGAGTCTGGTGCACTGCAGTCCTTGGGGTCGCAGAAAGTAGGGCATGACTGAGTGACTAAACAACAATAACAATGTTTAAAGCCTAATACAACCATGAAACATTGGAGCAAAGTAGCAAGTGTCTACCATGTTGTAGACCTTGGTCTATGCTAGGAGCCAGAGGGAATCCCTCATAAGATTGAACACTCTTGCATCAACCTTCTGAATTATGCATTTTCACTTGAATCAGCCTGCAGTGCAGGAGCCACAGGAGATGTGGGTTTGATCCCTGGGAAGGGCATGGCAATCCACTCCAGTATTCTTGCCGAGAAAATCCCATGAACAGAGATTTGCAGGCCACAGTTCATGGGGTCACAAAGAGTCAGACAGGAGTGAAGCAGTTTAGCATACACAAAGGTCTAGAGAGTTTCAGTAACTTGTATCCACTGATTCAAAAATTTTTACTTAATGGCAAAAGCACCTGCCGTCTTCAGAGACAGTAGTGGTCCTCTGATGAAGAGGGGTAGGTAGAGAAAATGGACAAGGCCCCACAGTTTAAGGGGAGAGAGAGTTGATTCAGGTCCTGCTCTTGTTATCCAGGAGTCATCACCGCCTAAGGTCTGGAAAGGCATTTTCCAGAAGTTCCACACAGGTAGTTCAGACCAACATTTTCTCATAAAGTCAGAGTATGACCTGAAAATTCATGTTCACCAGACTATCTCAGAGTCCCTTCCCCACCCCCTCAATACTTCCAGGTCAGGGAGGCACGGAATTAAATTGCCTGCAAATGGTGAACAATTTATCTCTTTTTATTCCCTATGATCCAATATAACACTGACTCAGAGGTTACTGCCATTTTCAGAGAATTAAGACAGTTACTATCTATAAGTGCTCCTTAGAAAAAAGGAATATCTCAAAATTAAATTTTACTCCTTAAAAGATGAGAGATTTCATTCCTTTCATCTCTAAAAGCAAATAAGCACAATCAGGAATAATTTAACTGATTAACTTCTCATCAACTGTTATTTTTTTTAAATCAATAAAAGGGGAATCTTCCTTTAGAGCTGTTTTCTAACTACAAAGTGTAAAGAATTTAGGGTGATTTCCTTTAGGATAAGAGATTTTTGAATATCACCTGGCCACTGACCGAGCTAGAATAGGAAAGACTGAGAATAAGAAATTAAAAAACAAAGCAAATAAACAAAAATTTAGTTTAGGCAAAACACTGATGATAAAAGTCAGATTGCCATATCCATTTAACAAATATTGATTTTCCGCTGCATGGCCACACTGAGTTAAGCTTACATGCTAAATGTTAAGCAAATGAGAAACAAACTGTATGGCCTCTCTTTTAATTGAACTCAGAGATGATAGAAAAGTTTTTTCAAGATAAATTATAATTTTCAAGAAAACTGCAAAATAACTTCACTTAAAAACATAGATCCAATAGTTCCAAATACAATACCAATCAAAATAGTCATTATGACACAAAACCAGTTGTGGCTTAACCTAAAAATGTAAGAATTGTCGATGACAAGAACTGTTAATGATATTCTTTTCAGTAAGGCAAAAAAGAAAAAAATATTTGAACATCTTACTAGATATGATAGATTTTAATAAACTTCTACATCTTTCTGATGAAAAGCTATACAAGCTAAGAGCTAAAAAGTCAACCCTAACATGATAAAAACTGTTTATATCATACTAACAAACCATGCCATATCTAATAGTGAAACGAATGAAATTCCATTGACTTCAGGAGAAAAACTCACATACAGTATTTTCACCATGTGATTTAGTATTTCTCTGGTGGTCTAGCATCAAAGTATAATAAAATTAACTTTTTTCCATCAGCTGAAAGAAGAAACTAATGTACAAAATTAATGTACAAATATCATTAGATGATTAGGAAGATATAAGAATATAAATGATTACAAACTAAATATCAAAAAATAATTATATTCACATGTACCAGAAATAATTGCTTAGAAAAACACAATGGGAAAATATAAATTAAAAATAAAAATATTTATATTTATCAAGTCCCCAATTGACACATTTATTATTTCAAGCAGTAGTATAATGAACACATTTCAAATTGTCTAAAAGTGCAAATGTGCTTATTTTCATTATAATAATATATATAGCTCCTTTGAATATCACATCAGGATTTTACTTTTTTCAATTTTTTTTCAGTTCAGTTGCCCAGTCATGTCTGAATCTTTGCAACCCCATGGACTGCAGCACACTAGGCTTGCCTGTCCATCATCAACTCCCAGAACTTGCTGAAACTCATATCCATCCAGTAGGTGATGCAATCAAACCATCTCATGTTCTGTTGTCCCCTTCTCCTCCTGCCTTCAATCTTTCCCAGCATCCGCCTTTTCCAATGAGTCAGTTCTTCGCATCAAATGGCCAAAGTTTTGGAGCTTCAGCTTCAGCATCAGTCCTTCCAATGAATAATGAGGGCTGATATCCTTTAGGATGGACTGGTTTGATATCCTTGGAGTCCAAGTGACTCTCAAGAATCTTCCCCAACACCACAGTTCAAAAACATCAATTTTTCAGCACTCAGCTAAAGCATCCCATGTTTTAGATCCTGACAAAATGGATGAGTTTAGTAACCATATTCTTCTGGGACTAGCAGTATATGCCTGCACGATCAATCGTATCTCTTTGTGACCCCATGGACTATAGCCCGCCAGGCTCCTCTGTCCATGGGGTTCTCCAGGAAAGAATACTGCAGTGGGTTGCCATTCCTTTCTCCAGGGGATCTCTCCAGCCCATGGATGGAACCTGGGTCTCCTGCACTGCAGGTAGATTCTTTACCACTGAGCCGCTGGGGGAAGCCAAAAATAAGTGAAAGTCACTCAGTCTTGCCCTACTCTTTGTGACTTCATGGACTATAGACTCCATGGAATTGTCCAGGCCAGAATACTGGAGTGGCTAGCAGTCCCTTTTCCAAAGGATGTTCCCTTTTCCAAGGGATCTTCCCAACCCAGGGATCAAACCCAGGTCTCCAACATTGCAGGCAGATTCTTTACCAGCTGAGCCACCAGGCAACCCCAAGAATACTGGAATGGGTAGCCTATACCTTCTCCAATGGTCTTCCCGACCAGGAATCAAACCAGGGTCTCCTGCATTGAGGTGGATTCTTTACCAGCTGAGTTACCAGGTAAGAGTTATTTATATCATCTTTTTGTGTTTTTTTTTAACTGCTTATTTTGTTTTTCTTATTTTCTGTCCTTTATTGAATTGGCTAAATGTTGTTTGGTTTCATATTGATAGTTTACAGTGAAAGGTGTTAGATTCTTGATCTCCAAAGATGATTTAGCTATGGGACCATGGACCAGACTTGATCACTCAAGAGCTTTTGCATAGCAGAAATTTATTAAAGTATGAAAAGAGACAGAGAAAGCTTATGACATGGACATCAGAAGGGGGATGGAGAGTGTCCAACTTGCTAGTCTTTAGCAAGGGAGCTATATGCTTTTTTAGTTAGTTATTACAATAAATCAAAAGAATGTCTCAAGGTTGTAAAAATTTTACCAGACTCACTCCCACAATTTATATTTTAAGATAACAGGATTAGTCAGAAGGTTTTCAGGAAGGAGAAACTGTCCTCAAGCAGGATACATTGTTGTTATATAATCGTTTGGTTCAATCAGTTGCTCAGTCATGTTGGACTCTTTGCGACCCCATGAACTGCAGCACACCAGGCCTCCCTGTCCATTACCAACTCCTGGAGTCCACCCAAACCCATGGCCATTGAGTCAGTGATCCCATCCAACCATCTCATCCTCTGTTGTCCACTTCTCCTCCTGCTCTCAATCTTTCCCAGCATCAGGGTCTTTTCAAATGAGTTAGCTCTTCACATCAGGTGGACAAAGTATTGGAGTTTCAGCTTCAACATCAGTCCTACCAATGAACCACAGGACTGATCTCCTTTAGGATGGACTTAGTACAAAGTTTAAACTGAGTTATTTGTTGTGTAATCATCAGTTCAGTCCGGGCTTAAATAAAAAAAAAAAATATTTTATGTGACTAAATTTAAGGAATGTAGAGAAAAAAAAAAAACACCAAAAAAACAAAAGACATTTGTCCTCCTCCTTGAGAATTCCAGACCCCTATCTCCTCTTTGAGAGCCCCAGTCCTCCTAATAACCTGCCTAGGAATTGACTCTCTCAATTTCCCCTCTGTTGGGAAGATGTACATGCTATCTCTTTGATTTTAGTAGCAACACTTAAACATATAACATAAATACTCAAAATAGTGAAAAGTTTATCTACCTCCCTAGCACCCTTCATTTAACAGAACATTAGAATTGTTTAAGAACAATCTTCCCCAGCTATCACCTTCCCTGTCCAGTCATTTCTGCTCAGTTGTTCAGTTGTATCCAACTCTTTGTGACCCCATGGACTGTAGCATGCTGGGCCTCTCTGTCCATCAGCAACTCCTGGAGTTTACTGAAACTCATCTCCATTGAGTCACTGATGCCATCCAAACATCTCATCCTCTGGCGTCCCCTTGTCCTCACACCTTCAATCTTTACCAGCATCTTTTCAAATAAGTCAGTTCTTCACATCAAGTGGCCGAAATATTGGAGTTTCAGCTTTAACATCAGTCCTTCCAATGAATTATCAGGACTGATTTCCTTTAGGAGGGACTGGTTGGATCTCCTCGCAGTCTGAAGGACTCTCAAGAGTCTTCTCCAACACCACAGTTCAAAAGCATCAATTCTTCAGTGCTCAGCTTTTTTTATAGTCCAACTCTCACATCCATACATGACCACTGGAAAAACCATAGCCTTGACTAGATGGACCTTTGCTGGCAAAGTAATGTCTCTGCTTTTTAATATGCTGTTTAGGTTGGTCATAACTTGTCTTCCAAGGAGTAAGCTTCTTTTAATTTCATGGCTACAGTCACCATCTGAAAATTCTGATGTGGAAAATTCTGAAAGATATGGGAATACCAGACCACCTGACCTGCCTCTTGAAAAATCTGTATGCAGGTCAGGAGGCAACAGTTAGAACTCAACATGGAACAGCAGACTGGTTCCAAATCGGGAAAGGAGTACATCAAGGCTGTATATTGTCACCCTGCTTATTTAACTTATATGCAGAGTACATCATGAGAAATGCTGGGCTGGATGAAGCACAAGCTAGAATCAAGATTGTCAGGAGAAATATCAATAACCTCAGATATGCAGATGATACCACCCTTATGGCAGAAAGTGAAGAGAAACTAAAAAGCCTCTTGATAAAAGTGAAAGAGGAGAGTGAAAAAGTTGGCTTAAAGCTCAACATTCAGAAAACTAATATCATGGCACCCAGTCTTGTTGCAGGAAAGGGGACCCCTTCCAGGGCCCGAAACTGGGTTCTTGTCTAACACTCGGAAATGAATTGTCTGAGGAGACACATGTGCTGACAAAGCAAGAGATTTTATTGGGAAAGGGCACCTGGGTGGAGAGCAGTAGGGTAAGGGAACCCAGGAGAACTGCTCTGCCATATGTCTCGCAGTCTAGGGTTTTACGGTTATGGGATCAGTTTCCGGGTGATCTTTGGCCAGTCATTCTAATTCAGTCTTTCCTGGTGGCGCATGCATTGCTCAGCCAAGGTGGATTTTAGCAAGAGGGATTTTGCGAAGTGGACAGACACGTGGTGTCTCCTTTGACCTTTCCCAAACTCTTCCGTTTGGTGGTGGCTTATTAGTTCCCTATTCCTTACCAGGATCTCCCGTCATAAAACAACTCATGCAAATGGTTACTATGGTGCCTGGCCAGGGTGGGTGGTTTCAATCAGTGTGCTTCCCCTAACAAGTCCCGTCACTTCATGGCAAATAGATGGGGAAACCGTGGAAAATGGCAGACCTTCCCTGTTACTGTTTAGCATTTCAATTCTATTAGTTCCTATACTTTCCAAAATGTTTAAGTCCTTTTATTCACAATCACTGCTTATTTAGATTGATCCACCTCTGCTGTTTCTCTCGTCTTTTTGGTCTCAATATCCTTCTTAAAGAAGTATATCCTTAGTAATTTTTATAGTGAAAATCTAGCAGTAGAAAATTTCCTTGGCTTTTGATAGAAAATTCCATTATTTAGCCTTCATTCTTAAGTAGAGTTTACCCTGCTTTGAAACTCTAAGCAATCAGTTGATCAGTTATTTTCCCCATGTAAATGGCAATCCACTCCAGTATTCCTGTCTGAAGAATTCCGTGGACAGAGAAGCCTGGCTGGCTCCAGTCCATGGGATTGCAAAGAGTCAGACAGGACTGAGTGACTGAGCACATCAGGTGGATCTATTTCTTCTGTTTTGGGTTTGACATTTTTGATGGAATGTTTGTTGTAGGCCCATTTGGTACTTCTTTAAAAAAATAATTTAACTCTCCTTTCAGGAAACACAGTTACTTTCATCTTCAATGTTATATGACTGCACTATAATCCAACCAAGTGTTGATGTTTATACTTACCCTGTTTAAAACTTAACGAGTTTAACCAATTTGAAAATTCAGGTTTTCATCAATAAGTGAAATTTCTCAGTCCTACGTTTACCCTCACTTATACTTTACTTCTTTTCATTTGGAACATCTAGATTTTTTTGGGGGGGGGGTCCCTCCATATATCTTAAAATCTCTTTTCTATGTCTTTATCCATCTGTATGATTATATGATAAGATACTACCTGATTTCCTGTACCTCATCTTCCAATTAATATATTCACCCTTCAATTATGTCCAGTCAACTTATCAACCGATTCATTGTTATTTTATATTAATAGTTATTTTGTTTTTTAGACTACATGTTTGCTTTCCAACAGTATCTCTTCCTATATCATAGTGTACAGTTGTTATGTTGTAGCTACACGTTCTGGGAAACAAACTCACTCAGAAGGACAATTCAGATAGTGAAGTGCTGTTTATTACACCAGCGTGTCCAAGGCAGAGTCTCCTCTTAGCAAAGGACCCTAACCAGTTTTTGTGAAAACCTTATATACCCTAAGTGTACGTGCTCAAACCCACCTCCCCAAATTCCCTGAAACTAGTCTGAACAAAGGAAAAAAAGAAAGATACAATCAAAGTTAACCCTGATTCATAAGCCTTAAGCCTAGGTAGTTAACAGTGGACAATTATCAATAGGCTTGTGGTCATACCCCAATAAGCATAATAGAATGTATGATTCTATTTGGTTACACAGATAACTAGGGTATTATTTTAGGCAATGGAGGGCACTGGGGCTCTTCCTTCCGGGAGCCTCGTTTTCCAGGTGGTATGTTGTTTCCATAGATAGTGGGCATATAGCTCAAAGTCCACAGTCTGGCCCAAGATGGAGACTGCTTTCAAGACAGAGCCTGTTCTGTTTCCTCCTTCAGTTATAGGATTATTTCCTTGTCTATTTGACTATTATAAAATCTACTTATTTAAAATTTTCTTTTAAATAGTTTATTACCTCCAATTTTATTTGGTGTGCTTGCTGAGTCCCAATTTTTGTTTCTTATGTGGTTTGTATAAATATAAGTTCATCCGCATCAAGGGCTATTTCCAATGAGAGTTCTATTTTTCCTGGATTGTAAGAATATCTTTTCAGAAATACTTGCTTCTAATAGGCCTTTTTTTGTGGGCTAGCTGGAGGTATGGATTGTGGAGTATGAATTCAGATTTCATGGAAGGAAAAAGACCCAAGATTATGATTTATTTCAGGTCATCTTTTCTGTTCATTTGTATAGGCAGGCTGCAAGTTTTTGTGCTTTCCTGGATTGTAAAGAGTTTGTATTTTATGAATGAATCAGGCTTTATGCAGTATCTCATTTCTAAATCTCAGCAAAATCTCTTCCTCTTACAGTGGGTAATAGAGTCCCAGGCACCAGCCAGTAAGGCCCATGAGCCCCCAGGCTTCATTTTCCATTCATTGCTCCAACACTGAGTTCCCTTTTTATTTAGAGATTTTTTTTCCCCTTGTTTATATCTTGAGCTCAGCTGTATAATTATATTTGCAGTTGTTATATTTTAAATGGCACTTCTATATATTTGAAATGGGAAAAAAGATTTCCTGGGTCAGCTCAGTCCAGCTATTTAATGGATCAACTTTGCATTTACATGAAATATTCTAATTGTCAATTTAGTTTTAGTCTTCTATGCAGAAAGATTTCCTTGAGGGAAAGAACTCTATTCTATTCATCTGTGTTTCTATTTGTTGAACAAATGAACTTCTCACCTATGACCCCATCTTCCTCTTGCCATTTTCTGGTATTTCTAAATTTTGCTGGCTGCTGATAGAGTTTTTGCAACATTTGGTTGCTACAACAAAAACATATAAAACCACGGTGACCTTTAGTGTTTGGTGGGGTTTAATGAAGCTTTGTCTGAATGATGCCTTGAAATCCAGATGTAGAAAGCAGGCTTTCCCAGGCTCCATTATCTGGAGGAAATGAAAACAGAAGCATAATTATAATGTATGCCTTTAGTAAAGCTGCCACCTGGGATTAGAGGTAGGCTTCGTTTTATTGAAAATGTTAAATAGTTGCTTCAAAAGTTCAATGAATCAATTAACATTTCTTTGTATTTAAGCCTGCATTTTTGGGGGAAGAAATTTGAAAGGCTTTGTACCAATTCTATGCTTAAAACAAAATTGAGCAATATGATTTGTTAAATATTTTCAGCAAGTCTCAATCCAGTTGAATGATTATGTTTTAATCTGTCAACTATATTATACATTTCTATTTTTATGGCTACCTGTAATAATTCCTCTAAAGGTTTAAGGCACATAGACAATGTCACCTTTTAACTAGATTTAAGCTTCCATTATTTTTGTGGCAATAGTTTTATGGGGAAAAATATATTCTAGATTATGATTATACTTGTATTATATCTGTTTAGATGTTAAGTAGTAATGTGCCTTTTCCAAAAGGATTGTGGAATGAGTACCATTTCCAAGAAATGACTCTCTTCTTTCTTATTACAGTTAAATCAGAATTTCTCATCCCCTTCTTAAATCTATGTCTCTCACAATGTTTTCTCAGTTCTTCGCATGTTCCCATCAGCCAAGCAAATTTTATAGAGCTTTCATTTCTACGTCTTATTTTAAGAAAGCAAGTATATTGAAAATTATGTTTCAAATTATGTCTCTGCATCTCAGAATATTTCTTTACAGAATTAACAGCTATTAATATAAACATAGCCTGAATTATTCTAGAGTCAGACCTACCATAAATAAAATTTCACAGTTTCTACCCATTAGTAAGATTTCTTTCAAAAGTAACACATAAAACTCCAGATCTCAACAAGATGTTTTATTTTCTACTCTAACCAGATTAGAATTAATCTTTATCAGGGGTTGGCAAACCATGACCAGCAACCAAATCCAGCCCATAGCATGTTTTCACTTTTTTTTTTTTTTTAATAAAGTTTTACTGAAACATAGATATATCTATTTGTTTCTGTAATAACTATGGCTGCTTCCTGGTATTATCAGCAAACCTGAGAAGTTGCAAATGTTGCAACAGAGACTATATGGCTCACACAAATAAATAATATTTACTATCTGACTTGTTACAGTAAAGTTTGCAGACTCTTGCTTTAAATCACTTAGGGCTGCATTGGGATCAGATCTCTTAAGCTAATTAATACTTAAAGGGCTTTACCACTAACATGGCTTAATAATTCCAGGCTCAAATATTAGCAAATTATTTGAACAGGTAAAGTGATAATATTTTTGTTCAAAATATTTTCTGTATCTTCCTGGGAGGAGAATTATATTTTCTGGCCCCTTTAACATCAGGCCTGACCATATAACTTCTGTGCCCAATGAACTGTGAATTGAATAATGTGTTTCACCTCCAGGAAGAAGCTTTAAAATCCAATGCATGACTTGCCTTGTACTTTTTTCCATCTGGAAGGAGACTGGTGATGTGTAAGAGGTTGTTCTGACAGCCTGAACTCTTAGTAAAGGAACACAGAAAAGAGCTGCAGCCAGTCCACAGTATATATCACCATGGGTGATGAATAAACCTTTATTATGTGAAAATCACTGAGACTTTGGGGTTGCTTCTCACTGCATGATAGCTACGCTTAAGCTGACCAATAAAAAATTCTTTGAAGAAAGATGCTTTAATTGGCTCTTTGAGAGATCAGAAAGCTAGAGTGAAGATCAAATAAGCAAAATCGGCAACAGATAAATGAATGGATTTTTAAAAGTCTGAACCCAAATTTAAAAAAAAAAGAACTTTAATAGCATACCTAGTAAACAATATCAGGATCAATTACACAGAGAACACAACTTAAAATAAATAAATAAATAAAAAGCACACATAATGGAGACTAAAATAAAGCCAAGAATCCCTCAGCTTCAATACAAAGCTTAAATCTCTCAGTGTGAAGTTAAAATAAACCTAATTTGTCACATTTCTATCCTCAGTCAGTCAGTTCAGTCATGCCTGACTCTTTGCAACCCCATGAACAGCAGCAAGCCAGGCCTCCCTGTCCATCACCAACTCCTGGAGTTTATCCAAACTCATGTCCATTGAGTCGGTGATGCCATCCAACCGTCTCATCCTCTGTCGTCCCCTTCTCTTCCTGCCCTCAATTTTTCCCAGCATCAGGGTCTTTTCAAATGAGTCAGCTCTTTGCATCAGGTGGCCAAAATATTGAAGTTTCAGCTTCAACATCAGTCCTTCCAGTGAACACCCAGGACTGATCTCCTTTAGGATGGACTGGTTGAATATCATAAACAAGCAGTAAAGAAATAGATGTTTAATTCCATTATTTGACTAGCCAGGTAGATGTCTATTTTATTCCTCACTAATTCAGGTACTGGAATCTAAAAGAAAATTAAACTAATTTTAGAGCTGTTATAAAAGAATCTACCCTCAATGCAAGAGACACAGGTTTGATCCCTGGGTTGGGAAGATACCCTGGAGAAGGAAATGGCAACCCACTCCAGTATTCTTGCCTAGAGAATTCCATGGACAGAAGATCTTGGCAAGCTATAGTCTACAGTGTTGCAAAGGGTCAGACATGACTAAGCCTACACTTTCTACTTCTTATTAATTGAAATATAAAAACAAACATCCTTGGCCCAGTCATCATAATTGACTTCAAAACTCTGGATGTGAAAAACAGTCACTAAACCTATGAAAAATTTACATATAAAATTTACATATGTTAATTAATGAGAAGATACTGCTTTCCTCCACAGGAAAGAATAGAATCTCAGTATCAAATATTGGCAAATACATAGAAAAAACATGTAACTTTCCCTCTACACATTGCTGATGAGATTATAAAATGGTAAAATCTTTCTGGGAGGCACTGTGATATACATCAAAGATCATTATAATCATTATAAGATTCAATCCAACAATTCTGCAACTATGAATTCATCCTAAGGAAATAATTAAGCATGTGTGAAAATACTAATTTACAAGAGTAGTTATCTGATCACAGTTGATAACAAAAATTGGAAATAACATATTTCCTAAAGTATAGATCTGGTTAAATAATCATGCCAAATCTTTTAATGGAAATCTATCTAGCAATTAAAAGTTAGGCAATAGAAAAATAGTAACATGGAAATAAGGTCACAGTAAATTATCAAGCAGAACAAACCAATGAAAAGCAGGATAAAAATCAGTATATGTAATATGAGTACGTATTAGCATATGAAGTGTTCTAGAAGATATAAACAAAAGTGTGACTAATGATTATGTCAACTGTTAGATTCAGTTCAGTTCAGTCACTCAGTCGTGTCTGACTCTTTGCGATCCCATGAATCGCGGCACGCCAGGCCTCCCTGTCCATCACCAACTCCCAGAGTTCACTCAGGTTCACGTCCATAGAGTCAGTGATGCCATCCAGCCATCTCATCCTCTGTCGTCCCCTTCTCCTCCTACCCCC
>SJYR01005569.1:0-34028 GCA_006410655.1 Kobus ellipsiprymnus | reverse complement strand
ATATATATATACACACACACTGAGCATGCACCATTCTAGGCACTTAGGACACTGCAACTAACTAAACAGACAAACTGGCAAATAAGCAAACCCTATCTTAAATGGTGATAATATGAGAGAAACAGAGCAGGAGGAGGCGGGGTATCATCGACTCAGCCTTAAATGGGGCAGATGGGGAAGGCCTTCCTGAGAAGGGGACCTTTGGGCATGTCTGAAGGTCATGTATCTTGGTCTGCATATATATGCCTGGTGCTTCCCTGGTGGTTCACTGGTTAACATCTGCCTTGCAATGCAGAGAACAAAGGTTCGATTCCTGGTTGGGGAACTAAGATCCCACATGCCATAGAGCAACTAACCCAACAAGCTGCAACTAGAGAGTCCACAACAAAGATCCCACGTGTGGAAACTAGGACCTGCCATAACCAAATAGATAAATAAATATTAAATATTTTGCCTGGCCTCAAATGATTTCAAGAGGTCCCTAAACATCCCCCCGCCACCACCACCACCACGAGTATTCCCCTGCCTTCTTCTAAAGCCTGAAATTTCTTTAATGAGAGGGGAAATAAACCTATTTAATTCCATTTACTTCTATTAAATTCCTATTTAATTCTGTACTATCAAAGAGAAATATCTGATGGTTTTGGAAAAGCTGGTGCAAGCGATCCCATGTTACCAGGTGACTGTGGAAGCATATGGTTGATGTCTGGACTTTGCTCCATCACAAAGGAAGGGGAGCACAAATTTCAAAAAGATAGGTGGGTCACTGAGTCAGAAGGAGTAAAGGCAGCTATCAGATGGCAAACATCCCAGCTCAGCTGCCTCTGCCTGTTTGGTGCAAGACAGGGCAGCTGTCTGCCATGCGGTGCACATGTCGTGTGACTGAAACGAGGCAATTCCAGTACACTAACCATGACGTTCACACAAGGCAATTTAGCAGTGACCGGGCATCCTGGACACTCACTGATCAGCAGCACTATGCTGAATCCGCACCTTCTGTACCATCTGCATTAAAGCAAGCAGGGAGCTCTCTAGCAGACCCACTATGAAAGAAAGGCTAAAGGAAATTCTTCAGATTCAAAGAGAATAATACCAGAGGGAAACAAATTTCAAGAATAAAGGAAGAGCATTAGAAATGGCAAATAACTATGTAAATATATTTCCCAGGATCCTCGTCGCTGGAATCCATCTCAGGTGAGTGATGCGTGTGCCCCCAGGAAGGATCCCAATTCAGAATGACTGGCAAGAGACAAACCAGAAATTAACCCAATGACCAAAAAACCTGAGACTGTGAGCCACGTGGCAGAGCAGTTCTCTCCGTTTCCCTCACCCTCCCGCCCTCCGCCCCAGCAGCCCTTCACAATAAACTCTCTCCCTTGGACAGCACTCGGCACTCCTCTCCTCGGACAATTCATTTCCAAGTGTCAGACAAGAAGCCACTCTCAAGCCCTGGAAAGGATCCCCCTTCCTTCACCAAAACCACGATCCAGGAGAAAATATCTTCCAAATGCTACCTTGTAGAGAAGAAAATGGCACCTCCAGTATCCTGGCCTCAGAAATCCCAGGGACAGAGGAGCTTGGTGGGCTACAGCCCATCAGCAGGGCATTTCTGAGGGGAGGAAACAGTCCCAGGGAAGCTGAGGTGCTCGCCAAAGGCCCCAGAGCTTTCGATGGCACAGCCAGAACCGTGGCTGAGGACTCCCAGCGGCCAGGCCTCTTGATCCTGGCCTCTCTCACCAGGCACATGTGTGGAAAACTAGAATCAAAAATATGCCTGAGGGCTTCCCTGGTGGCTCCGTGGTAAAGAATCCTCCTGCCAGTGCTGGACATGCAGGTGTGATCCCTGCTGTGGGAAGATCCCACATGCTATGGAGCCCGCGTGCCACAGCTGCCGAGCCTGTGCTCTAGATCCTGGAAGCCACACTGCCGAGCTCACGTACTGCAACCACTGAAGCCCGGGAGCCTGTGCCCCGCAGCAAGAGGGGCCACTGCAGAGAGAAGCCCGCACACCAGTAGTCATGGCCCACGCTCACCCGAACTAGGGAAAAGCCCACACACGAAGACCCAGCACAGCCAAAAACACATACAATTGTTTTCCTAAAAAATGCGTATCTGACAAAGATCTCCACTCAAATTGTCCAAGAACACTAGAGCAAACAAGCCCATTGGTAAAGATTGGAATAGACACCTGGCCACTGAGGGTATACTGATAGCAAACTATTATACAGAAACATACTCAAGATACTGGTGGGATGCATGCACAGCCCCCTTTGGAAGACAGTCTGACAGTTTTTTCAGTAACCACATGGGAAAAGCACTGAATTCTATACATGACAAGTGGTGGAAGCCAGGTGTCTTACCGTTGGAATGGAAAATTATGGAGAAACAAAAGGAAAGGTTACAAGATCCATGGAGACATCATCACAAATTACCTTTAACTGAAAATATTCAAAGGTAAGTTCGAATACATGTGTATATTTCCAAGTATTGTCAGCTGAGCATCTTTAGCTCCTACATGTATGTTTTACACATCATTCTCTAATGAAAGGGAACAGGAAATGTCCCTGGTGGTCCAGTGGTAAAGGATCTGCCTACCAATGCAGGGAACACGGGTTCACTCCCTGGTGCTAGAAGATTCCACATGCCCAGGGGCAACTAAGCCCCCGTGCGACTATTGAAGTACTTGCATGCTCCAGACCCCAAGTTCTGCAACCAGAGAAAGCCCTGCAATGAGAAGCCATGGCATGGCAACAGGAGGGCAGCCTCTGCTCACTACAACTAGACATCTAGCAACAAAGACCCAGCATGGTAAAAAGTAATTCAACGTTAAAAAAAAAGACAGAAGATCTTTGAATAAATGATGGAGATTAGGGGCGAGGCAGTAATTATATGGGCCAGGATAATCTTAAAGTACGAGAAAGGAAAGAAAGGAAAGACAACTACCAAACTGCCCAAACTGATAAAAATGAATGATTACACACTTTTATCTCTATACACTAGCAAATAATAATCTGAAAAGGAATTTAAAAAAAAAATTCCGTTTCAATACTGTCAACATCAATAAAATACTTTGCCATGGATGTAATGAGGATGACAAGACTGACACACTGGTAATTATACATGATTGCTGAAAGATATCCTGAATACATGTATGGATATCCCATAGCGATGGAAAGACCTACGATGGCAATACCATGGAATGCATCTTCAATCTGAAATGAAGATCCAACATGACTTGATCGCTCAGAGCTTTTGTGTCATAAAGTTTTACTAAAGTATAAAAGAGATAGAGAAAGCTGCTGACATAGACTTCAGACAGGGGCAGTAAGAGTACCCCTTGCTGGTCTTTAGCCAGATGTTATACAGCCACTAGCAGTCTGCTAAGGAAAGAAAGGCAATGTCTCAGAGAATGGCACCAGGCCCCTCATCCACAACATGCATTGAGATAACATTGGCAGCCCGTGAGTCATCCTGGGCCATAAAATGATTGACATGAATCTAGAAGAAAGGCAGATTTCCAGGCAAATATATCGTTTCATTACCATAGATTAGGAGAACAAGATATGAGTAAGACATAACGGTTTGTCAAGTCAGTTCTGAGCCTTTAGGGGGAACTGACCTGAAGACAGAGTCTACTGGAAATATATAGTATATTAACATAGCTTAAGACAAACATTTCCTTATGAAAAAATCCATTGCTTAGCTCAAGGTTTGAGAAAAGTTAAGTTCAGGTGGAGCCAGGAGTCGTCATGGCAGCACAGAATTTTCAGAGAAACCTCCTTTTAAATTTGTATCGAGAAGGGGAAAAAAAGTAACACTAGTTTGTTTCCTCTGGCTGCTTGAGAGAGAGAGAAAAAAACCTCTGACAGTTGCAGCCTATTCCCTCTGTCTGGAGACCCCTGGCCTTCCTGCCTGTTACCCTCTCGGGGCCTTTAGGAATCAATACACAAGCTGACCCTAACATACACGTGGAATGACAAGGGATTCCAAAGAGCCAGAGCTATCACGTGAGTCTGCAGTTCTAAGGTCCTCTGGTACATGCAAGCGACTGTGTTAAGTCGCTTCAGTCACGTCTGACTGTCAGAGCCCGCCAGGCTCCTCTGTCCATGGGAATTTTCCAGCAAGAATACTGGAGTGGGTTGCTGCGCCCTCCTCCAGGGGATCTTCCCAACCCAGGGATCAGATTTCTGCATTGGCAGGTAGGTTCCTTGCCACTAGCACCACCTGGGGCAAAAGTGCCTAAATGAAGATCAGGAAAACCCAGTTAGGAGAAGGGACTCAGAGGAAAGGAAGTGAAGGAAGGAGACTCAGTCACACTCAGAGAAGCCCGGCAGGTAGTTCTGCAGGTGGAAGAGGAGGAGGAAGCAGGCTGGAGCTGTGTAGAAGATGAAAGAGGGAACTAAAGCAGGGGCCCCCAACCTCGAGGATCTAATGCCTGAGGACCTGGAGCTGATGAAATCATACTAGAAATAAGTGTTCGGTCACTCAGCCGTGTCCAGCCCTTTGTAGCCGACCAGGCTCCTCAGTCCATTGAATTCTTCAGGCAAGAATACTGGACTGGACTGTCATTTCCTTCTCAGGAGATCTTCCCGACCCAGGGATTGAACCCGGGTCTCCCACACTGCAGGCAGACTCTTTACCAACAGAGCCACCAGGGAACAGAAATAGAAATAGAGTGCACAGTAAATGGACTGTGCCTGACACATCCCAAAACCTTCCCCCACCCCTGTCTGTCAAAAAAATGTCTTCCAAAAAAAACTCCCGAGGTCAAGGAAGGAATTTCAAGTGTACTCGTCTGTCCCAGGTTGCTGGCTTAGAGAGATGCTGAAGCAGGGCGTCCTGAGAGGTAGAACCTCCCTTGCGTGAGGTCAACACACTGATAACCTTGGTGATGATGGGAGAGATTTGTTTCATTTTTTTTTTAATATCCTTGTGGAATAAACTTGAAACTTAGCAATTCTCTTACAGTCTTCCTAATAAAATGTTTTCTTTCTTTACTGATCTATGAAGTACCAACTGTGACAATCACTGCTCTAATATACCTCATAGTGTTGCTGACACTATGGATATAATTATGTGAAATAGAATTTATTCAATAAAAATGAGGCATCTGCCCTGTGCCCAGCACATTCCAAGGGTTGAGGAGGAAATGAAATACTCCATAAGATGCACAGCTGGTAGACACATTCTTTAAAAGAGCCTTTTACATTTCCACCCTAGTTTATTCTCAATGTCAACACTTGCCAATTAATGACCATGCTGCAGAGGAAACTCATTAAAAACTCAGGAGCCAGGGTTCCTGGAAGGATATCCCATTCTCCTGCGGACAGTGCCTTTCCAGTCCAACTAGGCACCAGGTCTACTTGGAGAGGGGTTGAGGTCCAGTTGTCTCCAAACTGCCAAGGGTTAGAGGGATGGGAATTCCATCAGAGTTAAGGGAAGAGCAATTGGATGGATTTTTAATCCGTTGCTCAGCCGCACAGCTACAGCGCCCCATGGAGATAATCAGGCTCCCTGTGCCCCTTTGTTGGGTATGCACCTTCACACACAGAGTGAGATTCCTTAGGAGCAAAAAATGTTCCTGACAGACTTAGGTTCACTAAAGCTCTCCTCTAGAGCAAGTTCGTGTGGATGTGGTTTTGCCTTCCC
The DNA here is from genome assembly GCA_006410655.1 of Kobus ellipsiprymnus. Classification (NCBI taxonomy): domain Eukaryota; kingdom Metazoa; phylum Chordata; class Mammalia; order Artiodactyla; family Bovidae; genus Kobus; species Kobus ellipsiprymnus. The sequence goes on along the minus strand of SJYR01005569.1, from coordinate 28,379 downwards.
CTGTGAGTTTGGGTCCCCTAGCTCGGCCCCAGCTCTGGGAAAACAGCCCCTGAGAAAAGACCTCCAAGAAGTGCTTTTCCCCCAGGCTGAAAAGCAGAGTTTGCAGGTTGTGGGGAAAAGGAGCCTCTTTCGAGGAAGAAGAGGCAGCAAACCTGTGTGTGTTTACAAGCCTTTATTTGGAAGAAACGTGTTAGTTTCTACAAGGGGAGAACTCCAGATCTGCTCAGAGGACCGATATTGTCGAGTCATGGCTGAGACACTCCTCTGCCCTTTGCGAGCCTTGCAAAGACATTCCTAGCTTCTAGCGTTACTGTCTTTGAAGGAGCAGGCTGCGGGAGTGTGTGAGACATGACGGGTGCCTTACAGGCCTCAGCTCCGATACTGCCTTTCCATTCGAACTAGGACCCAGGCCTACTTGGAGAGGGGTTATGGTCCGATGTTTCCAGACTGCCAAGGGCTACAGCAATGAGACCTCTGTCAGAGGTAAGGAAGGATCAATTGAATGGATTCTCAAGCTGTTGCTTGGCCACACAGCTTCAGTGCCGCACAGCTCCCTCTGCCCCTGTGTTGGGTATGGAGCTTCACACACAGTGAGACTCCATAGGAGCCAAAAATGTTCCTGACAGACTTAGGTACACTAGAGCTCACCCACAGAGCAAAGACATGTGGGTGTGGTTTTGCCTTGCCCTGTGAGTATGGTCCCCTACCTCAGCCCCAGGCTCAGGGGGAACAGCCCATGAGGAAAGACCTCCAAGAAGTGCTTTTCCCACAAGCAGGGAAGTGGAGTTCGCAGGATGTGGGGAAAGCTAGCCTCTCTTGGGGAAGAAGAGGCAGCCAACCGGCGTGTATTTGGAAGCCTATATTTGGAAGGAATGGGTTAGCTTCTACAACAAGAGACCTCCAGATCTGCTTAGAGAACCGAAATTCCAGAGTCAGGCTAGATTCTCTCCTGCCCTTGCGAGCCTTGCAAAGACATTCCTAGCTTCTAGCCTTACTGTCCATGAAGGAGCAGGTTGCAGGAGTGTGTGAGACAGGACTGGTGCCTTACTGGCCTCAGCCCCGCTATTGCCTTTACATTCCATTCAGACCCAGGCCTACTTGGAGAGGGGTTAGGGTCTAGTTGTTTCCAAACTGCCAAGGGCTACAGCAATGGGCGCTCTTTCAGAGGTAAGGGAAGAGCAATTGGATGGATTCTCAAGCTGATGCTTGGCCTCACAGCTGCAGTGCCGCACGGAGAGAGTCAGGCTCCATGTGCCCCTATGCTGGGTATTCAGCTTCACACGCAGTGTGTCTCCATAGGGGCCAAGAATGTTCCTGACAGACTTAGGTTCACTAGAGCTCTCCTACAGAGCAAAGGATGCAGATGAAGTTTTGCCTTACCCTGCATGCGTGGGTCCCCTACCTCAGCCCCAGGATCAGGGGAAAGAGCCCATGAAGAAAGACCTCTGAGAAGCACTTTTCCCACATTCTGGGAAGTGGTGTTCCCAGGATGCGGGGAAAGTGAGCTTCCTTCAGGGAAGAAGACGCCACCAACCCGCGTGTGTTTGCAAGCCTGGACTTGGAATGAACAGGTTAGCTTCTACCACGGCAGACCTCCAAATCTGCTCAGAGGCCCGAAATTCCAGAGTCAGCACCGAGCATCTCATCTGCCTTTGCGAGCCTTGCGAAGACATCCCTAGCTTCTAGCGCTACTGCCCATGAAAGGGCAAGCTGCGGGAATGTGTGAGACATGACTGGGCGCCTTACTGTCTTCAGCTCCACTAATGCCTTTTCAGATGAATGAGGCCACAGGCCTACTTAGAGATGGGTTAGGGTCCGGTTGTTTCCAAACTGCCAAAAGCTACAGCAATGGGAGCTCTGTCAGAGGTTAGGGAAGAACAGTTAGATGTATTTTCAAGCTGTGGCATGGCCACACAGCTTCAGGGTCACACGGAAAGAATTAGCCTCCCTGTGTCCCTATGCTGGGTATGTAGCTTCACACACAGAATGTGTCTCCATAGGAGCCAAGAATGTACCTGACAGACTTAGGTTTACTAGAGGTCTCCTACAGAGCAAAGACGTCTGGATGTGGTTTTGCCTTCCCATGAGTGTGGGTCCCCTACGTCACGTCCAGCTCAGGGGAAACGGCACAAGGAAAGATCTCTAAGAAGTGCTTTTCCCGCAACCTGGGAAGTGGAGTTCGCAGGACACGTTTAAAGCGATCCTATCTGGGGAAAGAGGCCCTAACCGGTGTGTTTTTGCAATCCTATGTTTGGAAGACGTGGGTTAGCTTCTATAACGGGAGACCTCCAAATCTGCTCAGGGGACCGAAATTCCAGACTCAGGGCCAAGTTTCTCCCCTGCCCTTTGCAAACCTTGAAAAGACATTCCTAGCTTCTAGCGTTACTGCCCATGAAGGAGCAGGCTGTGGGAGTGTGTGAGACATGACTGGCGACCTACTGGCCTCAGCTCCGCTATTGCCTTTCCATTCAGACTAGGCCCCAGGCCTACTTGGAGAGGGGTTGGGGTCCAGTTGTTTCCAAACTGCCAAGGGCTAGACCAATGGGAGCTCTGTCAGAGGTAAGGGAAGAGCTATCAGATGGATTTTCAAGCTGTTGCTGGGCCGTACTGCTTCCGCACCACATGGAGAGAATCATGCTTCCTGTGCCCCTAAGTCAGGTATCCAGCTTCACATAGCCACCTTTTAAATCAAACATACATCTTTTTTTGTTTGTTTGTTTAAGTGACATTTCTTTCTTCACATAATTGTTTTAGGAAGTGCCTGTGAAAAGAATGTATAACATAAAGCAGGGTAGATTAGATACAAGGTCCAATACCCCATCTCCAGTCTGGATTACTGCTGTTTACTGCTTTAATCTCCTAACTGGTCTTCTTGTCTTTGGTTGCTCCCTTCAACAACCCAGTGTGTATATAGTTACCAAAGTAATCTGCCTAAAAGCACACCTTTATCCTTTCCAGGCCTTACTTCCCACAGTTGACAGTGGGACTTAATCCATTTTCTCTGGGAAGTCTGATGTTCCATGAACTGAACCAAGGTTGTCTGCCCTTGTGAACTTTCCCCAATTTATAGAGAATGGAACATTTAATGGGTAGAATTTCCTCAACTTGTAAGTTCCCCCCACCCCCGCCCCATCTGTTTTTTTATAGTAAGGATCCAAACTTTTTATCTGCTAGCACTGAAGTCACTCAGTCATGTCTGACTCTTTGCAGCCCCATGGACTGTAGCCTACCAGGCTCCTCTGCAATTCTCCAGGCAAGAGTACTGGAATGGGTAACCATTCCATTCTCTGGGGGTGGGGAGTGGGGGTCTTCCCCCTGAAGACCCAGGGATCAAACCGGTGTCTCCTGAATTGGCAGGCAGATTCTTTACTGTCTGCACCACCAGGGAAGCCCATCTGCTCACATTAACTGATGATAAACTGGATGAATGAACAGCAAGTAAATAATAAAAATTTGTCAATTACAAGGTCATATTTATTTTAACAGCTTGGTTTTCTCCCAGGCACTCGGGCTGGTAGTCGGCAATCATTACAATGTTAAAGATATGGTCTTTTTCTTTCTTAAAAATTGTTTCTCTTTGGGATGATGGAATGAAATATATCAAAATTTCATAATGGCACATTAGAGAAAACACTGCCCTCCCGAGTAAATATTTTGGCCTCTTCTTCAGAGTTTATTCAACTTTATCACTACTACTTGTAGGGAGCCGCATTAGGCATTACTGACAAAATGAAGCCACGGCCCCCAGCCCCCTCTCCTCATTCTGCAGGCACAGACCCGGGATGAAGGAGTTAGGCCTTGTAATTCTGACTTGTCTTTTCCTCTCCTCAGCTGAGTTGACTGAAAAGGAATATTAAGGTGCTTATTGTTCTTGAGAGGAGCATGAGAAGGCACAAAGCCTTCTGCAGCTGTGCTCAGAAAATAATTCATAAAGTTAATCATTGACATTTGTTCAAGGACTTTTACAAAAGAGTGTTCCAGGTTGAGCACATAGGCCGTATCTTGAGGTCATGGGAGGGACTGCTATCTGAAGCCTATTTGTGAGGAAAATGGTTATGGCAAAGGAGTTTACTGAATTTAGGGTTTAGAAATAATTAAAATATTTAGAAGTTAAAGATTTAAGGAATGTTGTGAAGTTAGCATATTTTACTATAGCTTATAGAAGTTAGGATTTTTAGAGACACTACAGCTAGAAGCCTTTTTAAGAGACAGTGAGCTCAGGATGTTAGGGGCAAACAGGATTTAGGAAGATAAGTAGTAAACTGAGGAATATATCATGAGTTACAATGTAATCACAAGTTAACTATAGGACACATTAGAGGAGGTAGATAATAGATGATAAGGCTGATTCTGAGAGAATCACTGAAGCAGGAACTCTGTTGAAGAGCAACAGTAATTTGTGGAGACAATAAATCTGGGTCACTGGGAACTGAAAATATCAAACCTCTGACCTAATGCTTTTGTAAAAGTATAAAAGAGAATCATAAGCTTGAAATAGGCAGTCCATAGAAAATTGAGAGGCTGTCTCATTTCTCTCGCCGACACCATCCATCTCTTCAGGTTGAATCCCTGGCTGCTGGAGCTGGATTCCAGCAACTACTCCCCTTTATGAATCCTTGACTTCAGAAAAAGTTTTCTAATCTCTGTTCACATTTGCCGTTTCTTTCCCCCGTTGCATAAACAATTTTATCTCCTTGGAACTCTGTCTTGGCCCAGGCCTTGCATACAAATCCCATCCAGCCTTAAAGGAACAAATCAACTCTTTACTTGGTGAAAACCTCTAAAATCATAACAATCTCTTGTTCTAACTCACAATTGTATGTTGCTATGAAAAGTGCATGGGGAAAAAACAGAATGGTATATACAACAGTGTTCTTCAAACATAAAAGGACTTAAGAAATATCCAGGAATCTTTTTAATTTTTATTTATTTATCTTTAATTAAAATTATTTATCTCTTTGGCTATACCAGGTCTTAGTTGCTGCATGTGGGTTTTTGTTTTTTTTTTAAGATACAGCATCTTAAAAAGGGATCCCCATAAAAAGATCTTTAGTTGTGGCATGTGGGATCTACTTCCCTGACCAGGGATCAAACTCTGGCCCCCTGAATTGGGAGCAGGAAGTCTTAGCCACTGGACCACCAGGGAAGTCCCTCCAATTGTTTCTTATCTATAAGAAACCTTCCTGTTACACTATAGTTTCCTTAATTGCAAGGATCCTGTTCACCTTTAGAATCCTTTATGGAGTCTCAAAGAGAAACAACTTTTTTAAGTACAAAAGGATGGTATCTTTGTTAAATACACTGATGACAAGTGGATGGGGGCTCATGAAAAACTCAGTTATTAGTATTTCAATGATTTAGCAAGGGAGCAAATAAATAAATGAAGTTGGGCTTTTCCATAAGACGATCTTGTAACAGAGCCATCATTCTCAACTAGGGGTTCATGCCCTCCCAAACTCTAGATCACATTATGCACCCTGATTTTTATGCACTCTCCCAGAATCATCAGCAGAGAGAGTCATAGAAGTGTCATATCCCTCAAGTATATTGGGCTACTGCTGCTGCTAAGTCGCTTGTCGTGTCCGACTCTGTGCGACCCCACAGATGGCAGCCCACTAGGCTCCACCGTCCCTGGGATTCTCCAGGCAAGAACACTGGACTGGGTTGCCATTTCCTTCTCCAATGCATGAAAGTGAAAAGTGAAGGTGAAGTGGCTCAGTCGTGTCTGACTCTGCGACTCCATGGACTGCAGCCTACCAGGCTCCTCCATCCATGGGATTTTCTAGGCAAGAGTACTGGAGTGGGGTGCCATTGCCTTCCCGATCTTGGGTTGAGAACCATCAAAATATAAATTGAAGGTGTTGGTGGTATTTGTTAAGATAAGGTTATTTCAGTCATACTTGGTTAGATTCGCGCCTTTCTGAGAGTATATAACTTCTTAGTTCTTTGACAACTGATGAGTAAGGGAGCCTGCTAGACAAAGTGGGGTGAGAATAAGCCAGGTCTAGGAGCTAACCTGTGTCTCCGCACCAGCAGGTGGGGCAGACCACCCCGATAGCTCACTGGCTCTTGCACAAGCATTTCTAGGCCACCTGAGCTTCCACTTGTGTGCAACGGTGCACTCAGGAGAAGGCAAATCCTCTCATTCCCAGCTTCTGCCACTCATTGGCACCTGTGTATTTTTCCTTACAGTACACACACACTTTTTTTTTTTTTTTTTTTTGCCCATACCACTCAGCATGTGGGATTTTATTTATTCATTTATTTGGCTGCACTGGGTCTCAGTTACAGCACTCAGGATCTTAGTTCCCTGATCAGTTAACCCATGCCCCCTTCATTAGAAGCATGGAGTCTTAACCATGGACTCCCAGGGCAGTCCCAGATTACTTTTTTTCTTATTCCTCACAGGTAGGACTTTTGGGGAAGTAAACCTCTTCCTCTGTAAGGGAATTAAGAAATAAAATGATTCCCCCACTCACCCACAACCATGAAGCTGAGTGAAGCAACCCTGTCAGAAGTGGCTAAGACCCCTCCCGCCCCATCTCAGGTTTAGGAAATAAATGAGACAGCTTCAGCGGCTGAGTGTGAGGTACTGGCAGAACACCCAAAGCACAAACACCCTATAAGTCGGGGGAAAGAGAGGATGACGTGAGGGAGGGTGGCTGTCCTCGAAGACAGAGATTGGGAGTCGTCATCATAATTGGGTGAAGCTGACAGAGCTGAGCACCTCTCAGGCAAGACCGCGAAAATGTCCACGGAGTCAACAGAAGGTCGCTGCAGATTCAAGGAACAGACCACGATTAAGGCATGCAGGAGAACCAGGGCTGGAGAACCCGGCAGTGTACAGAAGGCAAAGGAGATGGCAGCTGGAGGAGAGAACAGGCTTCAGCAGCAGTCACCAGATGGGGTGCGCATGTGTGCTCAGCCAGTCGTGTCCAGCTCTTTGTGACCCCATGGACTGTAGCCTGCCAGGCTCCTCTGTCCATGGGATTTTCCAGGCAAGAATGCTCAAGTGGGTTGCCATGCCCTCCTACAAGGGATCTTCCCAACTCAGGGATCAAACCCGAGCCTCCTGCTTCTCCCCATGAGTGGGGCTACCCATGAGCACCCTTGTAAAGGAAACCCCAGAAGTGAGGACACAGGAAGGAGGTATGGGGCCTGACCAGACACACAATCTGCAGCACCTTGATCTCGAACTCCAGCCACCAGAACTGTGAGGAATAAATGTCTGGGGTTTTTAAGCCCCTTGATCCACAGTATTTTGTCTTGGCAGCCCAGACTGGACTGAGACACCATGAGAGCAAAATTGCCACAAGGTAAGGGCTGAGACCGGGTTTCCTGGTTTAAGGAGAGGAGGGAGATATTAAAGAACAAAAGATAGACACACATGGAACTTGCAGGAAAGTGTTTAGTGAAATGAAGGAGAGGAATAGGGCTGAGTCCAATGATAACGGTGTAAAGACAAGTGGTTACATGTGGGGTGAAGCATGTAAGGCATCTGAAAGATGCTAAACTCAGATAGTGTGATCCCAGCACCAAAGTGGACAGAACCAGAAGCCCAGATGGGTGGGACACTGGCCATAGCAGGAGCCATGCTCGGAAACTTTGACTCTCCCTCACCAACATGCACGATGCACGGCCACGAGGGTCTTCACTACTCCAAGGTACCTTGGCAAGAGATAAGGCTGTACGTGAAACTAGGCTTACAGACACATCTTTCTCTGTCTTTTTTTTTAATTCTTCAATTTTTAAATTTATGTTTTAGTATAATCAAGTAGATTCATATTGTTGTGCAACCTCCAACATCATCCATCTCCAGAACTTTTTCATCTTCCCAAAGGAAAATTCTGAATCTATTAAGTGCTTGGTGGGACTTCCCTGGTGGCCCAGCCATAAAGAATCTGCCTTGGAATGCAAGGGATGCAGGTTCAACCCCTGGTTGGGGAACTAAGGTCCCACATGCTGCAGAGCAACTAAGCCCATGCACTGTAACTAGAGTCTGTGCACCAAATCGAAAGATCCTGCGTGGCACCATGCAGATCGCACATGTCACAACTAAAACCTGACACAGCCAAATAAATAATTTAAAAGATACTGTCTTGGTTTTAAAAGTAAAATAAATGCTTCGTACCCCTGGTAACCCCCATTCTACTTTCTGTCTCTATGAATCTGACTACTCTAGGGACCTCCAATAAGTGGAACCACATGCTGTCCTTTGCCATCCACATTACAGCATGTGTGCTTTCCTTTTTAAGGCTTGATATTGTTCCCTTGTATGTTACAGGCTTCCCTGGTGGCTCAGTGGTAAAGAATCTGCTTGCCAATGCAGGAGACTCAGGTTCAATTGCTGGGTCAGGAAGATGCCCTGGGGAAGGAAATGGCAACCCACTCCAGTATTCTTGCTTGGAGAATCCCATGGACAGAGGAGCCTGGTGGGCTCGAAAAGAGTCAGACATGACTTAGAGACTAACACACACCTCCACACCTCCCTAAATAGGATGTTGATTGGCACACTGTCTCCATAGCCTTGATGCTCACAAAGATAATTATAGAGAAAGTACGTTTGCAGGTTTCATCAACATGGGAACCAGTTACAGAAGATGAAGATGCTCTCTTGCAAACCTTGCTCCATCAGGCAAGCAGCCTTCAGCTGGCCTCTCAGGGCCCTGAAGGAGACAGTCCTTACCTTGTCTGCATCCTGCTGGACTGCTGAATAAAGACAGAATCAAGGCATGACAGTACACCGACCACATATCCAACTGGGTAGAAACTAGGGAGCACATTGGTGGAAAGAACCGTTCTTCAGAGTCAGACACAGGTGGGTTTTTAATTCTTTTAATATGTCTTCTTAAAATATTTACTTATTTAATAATTTTGGGTCACACTCTGTGTAGCATGTGGGATCTTAGTTTCCTGACCAGGGATTGAGCCCACACCTCCTGCATTGGGAGGTGGAGTCTTTTTTAAAAAAATATTTATTTATTTTCGCTGCACTGGGTTTTCATTGCTGCATAGGCTTTTCTCTAGTTGTGGTGAGTGGGGGCTACTCGCTAGTTGTGGGGCTCACGCTTCATACTTGCATGGGTCTTCCTGTTCTGAAGCACAGGCTCTAGGGTGCATGGGCTTCAGTAGCTGTGTTCTGCGGAATCTTCCCCAACCAAGGATTGAACCCATGTGCCCTGCATTGGCAGGTGGACTCTTAACCACTGGACCACCAGGGAAGTGCCCACAGCTGGGTTTAAAGCTCAGCTCTGCTGCTCTGTGTCCGTGGCCTCCCAGGGCATGTTACTTTATCGCCATTCAGCAGCTCTGAGATGGGAATAACAGTCCCCACCTCCCTCTCTGGTAAGATTCTCATGAAGTTTAACACGACAGAGTACACAGACCTTGAGGAAGTATCTAGCGTCATAAGTGCCCCTCTGCCTCCCCCTCTTACCCCAAACCTCCTCCCCAACCTGAGCATGCTATGGCAGTCTCCTGGCTGCATGGGCCTGAGACCTCTGGGGCAGCTGCACAATAACTGAGATTTTAGGTCACCAAGAGCTGTCTGGGAGGCAGAAGAAAGGCTGCTTTGTTTTGTATTCTCACACAGGGTGCAGTAGGGAAGGTATTTCCAAACCGTCTTAATTACTTCCCAAGCCTTTTTTCCAGTTGCCTAAGCCAGCAACCTGGGAGTCATCCTTGATTGCTCCTTCTCTCTCACCTCCCATTCGTGTATTTCTAAGGCCTGTTACTCCTCCTTAAGATATTCCAAATCCTCCGGGTCTCTCCATCTCCCTCCATCATTTCACTTTCACTCTCCATCATTGTTCCCTGGAAAACCACCACAGCTTCCCGAATGGCCCTCAATATCGTCCCTCTTCCTCATCACCCAGCAGATAGAGCTCTTTCTAAATGCAAGTCTCTGGGGATGATGCGGGGAGCTGGGAGATTGGGACTGACACATATACACGACTGATTTGCACGCATGCCTTGCCAAGCCGCTTCAGTCGTGTCCTACTCTTTGCGACCCCATGAACTGTAACCCACCAGGCTCGTCTGTCCGTGGGATTCTCCAGGCAAGAATACGAGAGTGGATTGTCATGCCCTCCTTCAGGGGATCTTCCTGAACCAGGAATTGAACCTGTGTCCACTTAGTCACCTGCACTAGCAGGCAGGTTCTTTACCACCAGCACCACCTGGGAAGCCCCACACTATTGATACTATATATAAAATAGATAACTAATGAGAATCTTCTATAGAGCACAAGCAACTCTACTCAGTGCCCCGTGGTGACTTAGATGGGAAGGACGTCCAAAAATAGACAGCAAGGAGATCCAAACCGGTTAATCCTAAAGGACATCAACCCTGAATATTCATTGGAAGGACTGATGCTGAAGCTCTAATACTTTGGCTACCTGAAAAGCCAAACTCACTGGAAAAGACCCTGATGCTGGGAAAGATTAAAGGCAGGAGGTGAATGGGTTGACAGAGGATGAGATGGTTGGATGGCATCACCAACTCAATGGACATCAGTTTGAGCAAACTCCAGGAGATGATGAAGGACTAGGCAGCCTGGCGTGCTTCAATCCATGGAGTCGCAAAGAGTCAGATAGCAGAAACTAACACAACATTGTAAAGCAGCTATACTCTGATAAAAATTTAAAAATAAATAAATAAAAGTCACATTGCAGATTATAGAAAATAACTAAATAAATAAATATTACAATAATTTGCTGTAGGAAAAAAAAATCTGGTCTCAGCAAGTTGCTCCCATACTTAAGATCACTTACTGATTACTTGCTTCCCTGGCAGCTCAGTTGGTAATGAATCCACCTGCAATGCAGGAGACCCGGATTGGATTCCTGTGTAGGGAAGATCCCCTGGAGAAGGGATAGGCTACTCACTCCAGTATTCTTGGGCTTTCCTGGTGGCTCAGGTGGTGAAGAATCTGCCTGCAATACAGGAGACCTGGATTCAGTCCCTGGGTTGGGAAGATCCCCTGGAGGAGGGCATGACAACCCATTCAAGTATTCTTGCCTGGAGAATAATCCATGGGCTGTATAGTCCACGGGATCCAAAGAGTCAGACATGACTGCTCGAGGAAGAGCACAGCAGCACTAGTACTCAACTAGCTCCAAAAGAAAGCCTTACCTCCTGAACACCGCTCAGTTCCTGTTTCAGCTCCTGCCTACCTTTCCAGCTTTTTTCCCATCAACCCTGCTGCAACCGTCCTCCTCCGTGCACCAGCTCTACTGCACTATTTACACCTCTACATATAAGGCTCCGGAGAAGCCAATGGTACCCCACTCCAGTCCTCTTGCCTGGAAAATTCCAGCCTGGTGGGCTGCCATCTATGGGGTCGCATAGAGTCAGACACTACTGAAGCAACTTAGCAGCAGCAGCAGCGTATAAGGCTCAGTGACCCCGAGCTTTCCCAGATGTGGGATTTTTAGTGCTAAAACCAGGACAGCCCCAGGCAAACCAGGATCCTGGTCACCCTAGTTCTGTGTATCATTTTCCTCTATCCTGAATGCTCCTCCTTGTCTGTCCTACCCCGTGTTTACTATCCAATACTCCTCATCCTCCGTTTCTGCTTGCACATCACTTCTGCAGCCCCCAGGGAGCGGTTTATTCATCCTGTCTAAGCGCTCTGGGGCTTCCCAGGAGGCACTGAACAGAAGTGACAGTGTTAGTTGCTCAGTCGTGTCCTGACTCTTTTTCAACCCCATGGACTGTAGCCCGCCAGGCTCTTCTGTCCATGGAATTCCCAGGCAAGAATACCCATGCCCTCCTCCAGGAGATCTTCGTGACCTGGGGATAGAACCCAGGTCTCCCACATTGCAGGTGAAATCTTTACCATCTGAGCCACCAGGGTGCTAGTGGAAAAGAACCCACTGCCAGTTCAGGAGACCCAAGAGACGTGGGTTCGATCCCTTGGTCTGGAGAAGGAAATGGCAACCAACTCCAGTACTCTTGCCTGGAGAATCCCATGGATAGAGGAGCCTGGTGGGCTACAAGGCATGGGGTCTCAAAGAGCCAAACATGACTGAGTGACTTAGCACAAATGCTAAAGCTCCCCTGGCAGTGACCACTGTGTTCTAACAGCTAGTCTGTCTCTCTTCAAGTTATAAACTCATTAAAGACTGAGAGGGTAACATGCAGGAAGGCCAGGAGGCTCCAAACGGAGGAAATAGCCTCCAAGTGTCAGACATTTTTATCTCTCTTAAGTGGCAGGAGGAAACAAACTATTGATAGTTTTTCCTTCTCTATTCAAAATTAAAAAGGTTTCTCTTAAAATACTGTGTTGCCATAATGACACCTGGTTTCATTTGAAGTTAACCGATGCCTTTTTCTTATGGAAATATTTATCTTAAGCTATGCTAATATACTAGGCATTTACCCCAAACTCTGTCTTCAACTTGGTTCCGCCTCTTGGCTCAGAACCTACTTGACAAGCCAGTATGTTATACTCAGATATTGCTCCCCTAATCTATGTAAATGAAACTATTTGTATGGTGACCTGCCCTTCTTCAATATTCAAGTTAATCATTTTATGGCTCAGGATGAACCATTTGGCGCCCAGATTATCCCAAAATGCATCTTATGGGTGAGGGGCCTGGTGCCATTCTGAGTTTTAAGACAATCCTTTCTTTCATTAACAGACTGCTGGTGACTATATAACATCCAGCTGAAGACTAGCAGGGGGATACTCTTTCTGCCCCCTTCTGATGCCTATGTCAGAAACTTTCTCTATCTCCTTTATACTTTGATAAAATTTGATTACAAAGAAGCTCTGAGTGATCAAGCCTCGTCTCTGGCCCCGGATTGAATTCTTCTCCTCTGGGGGCCAAGAATCCTGGCGTCTGCGTGATTCAACAACCTTCCAACACTGAGGCAGTTTTTTTACTTTCTACCTATAATCTCAGATCCTAGCAGAGATTCTGGCGCACAGTAGGTGTGCAATGAAGTTTTCTTGATTTAATGACTAACAGTATCAACGTATCAAGTGTCATCTATTTCATATCACTATGTGGGATGTTATGGACTGAATATTTGGGTCCCCTCCAAAACTCATATGTTGAAGTCTTAAACCCCAGAGGGACTGTATTTGGATGTGGGGCCTTTAAGGAAATGCATGAGTGTGTGCTAGGTCACTCAGTCGTCTCTAACTCTCTGCGACCCTATGGACTGGAGCCTGCCAGGCTTCTCTGTCCGTGGGATTTTCCAGGCAATAATATTGGAGTGAGTTGCCATTTCTTCCTCCAGGGGATCTTCCTGACTCAGGGATCAAGCCTGTGTCCCAATGCAGGGGGGCTGGGTTTGATCCCTGGTCAGCAAACTAGATCCTACATGCCACAACTAAGCCCTGGTGTGGTCAAATAAAATTTTTTTTTTAATTCAAGTAACACTAAATTCAACACTATACTTTAAAAATAGCATGTGCAGATTGAGCCTATTCCTCTTACAGTCACTTTATCTATGTAGCTTTCTATCCATCCTTCTACCTGTATTTGTTATAATGGTGTTCACCAACTGTGAATATTTGTAGTATTTCTATGATCATAAAATCAGGATGATTTGAACTTAGGGGAAAAAAAAGAAGAGGCATCAAAAGATCACTCTCCCCCGCCCTCCATCCCCCTCAATTTTTCACCCTGCAAAGTCATCCAGGAAAGACCATTGAGCACACACTGAAAAGGCAACACAAAGGGAGCTCTCAGCAGACTTCCACCCTGTCAACACTGGGTCTCAGGCTTCCAGCCTCCAGAGTGGTGAGAAAACAAATTTCTGTTGTCAAAGCCACCAGCTTATGGTATTTTGTTATGGCAGCCCCGGCGTGATAACACAGGGCACATACCCAGTTCATATAACCATGTTGTAACCATTGATGGATGCAGTCACACAGGCACCCTCCTGAGGCATAGAGCTGCTTTCTATTCCAAAACAGTTCCAGTAATACTTCCCATCCCATTTTAAGACCATAGGTGTTCAACATGACATGACTGACAAACCTATTTTTCTATCATTCTGCTTTACTTCTGCAAACAAGTATCTTAGGATAGTTACTTCTGGGACTGGAAATGGTTACATGAATATGTGTTTCAGTTTCGAATGTATGACTAATATTTTTTTGCAGCTAAGTAGCATTTTCTGTTTTCCAATGTCACTTTAAAGCCCATTTATGTTATAGGCTTCCCTGGTGGTTCAGACAGTAAAGCATCTGCCTACAATGTGGGAGACCCAGGTTCGATCCCTGGGTCGGGAAGATCCTCTGGAGAAGGAAATGGCAACCCACCCCAGTACTCTTGCCTGGAGAATCTCATGGACGGAGGAGCCTGGTAGGCTACAGTCTATGGGCTCCCAAAGAGTCAGACACGACTGAGCGATTTCACTTTCACTTTTCCTTTCTATGTTACCTGAGTATGCATAATCAATTCCTCCTTTGGAAATGTCTTTGTTTTCTCCACTGAGCTGTTGATTCTTCATCATCCCCCTCAAATCCTACCACTCTCCTCCCACCCCTGGCCACACTTGTCAGCCCGCTCCCTGCCTCAAAGCCTGACATCTACAAGCTGCAGCCCCCAGGCTTCACTGTTCTCAGCTCCTTTTTCTCAGCTCTTGACCAAAGGGAAGCACTATCAGAGTGTGAAGGGAGGAGTGTGAAGGGCGGGGAGAGAGAGGGGTGGGCCTTCTCCCTCCCTCTCTGCCAGAGCCTGGTCTCCACCATGGGTGCCTTCCTCTGTCATATAGCACCCATGCTGGGCGCCCCTTTCCTATGACCACAGCTCTGGATGGGTTCTAGGAATAGCACACCCTTTCTCTTTTGTTTCTCCAGGCCCAAGGATGATCGAGGCTTCTGTTGTTAATGGTTCCCAGTGGCTTCTCCATCTCGTCTTGATTCTCTTTACCTTGCCCACAGTGTGAGTTAAGGGTTGAGTTGTAACCCCTGCCCCCCATTCCTATGTTGAAGTTCTAACCCCCCAAGACCTCAGAATGTGACTGTCTTAGGAGAGTGTCTTCAAAACGGTAATTAAAGTTAAACAAAGTCATACAGGTGGACCCTAATCCAATCTGACTTGCGTCCATATAATAAGAGGTCCAGGTGGCACTAGTGGTAAAGAACCCGCCTGCCAATGCAGGAGACATAAGAGATGTCAGTTCAGTCCCTGGGTCCAGAAGATCACCTTGGAGGAGGGCATGGCAACCCACTCCAGTATTCTTGCCTGGAGAATCCCATGGACAGAGGAGGCTGGTGGACTACAGTCCGTGGAGTGGCAAAGAGTCGGACATGACTGAGCAACTTAGCATATACACAGTAAGAGAAGATTAGGACATCGACAAGCAGAGAAGGAAGACAGTCTGTGGGGAAGGCAGCCGTCTGCAAGCCAAGGAGAGACGCCTCAGAAGAAACCAACCCTGCCCACATCTTAATCTTGGACTTCCCAGCCTCCAGAAAATAAATGTCTGTTGTTTTTGAGCTCTCATCAATGGTGGTGGTGGTTTAGTCACTCAGTCGTGTCCAACTCCCTGTGACCCTGTGTAGCCCACCAGGCTCCTCTGTCCATGGGATTTCCCAGGCAAGAATACTGGAGTGGGTTGCCATTTCCTTCTCCAGGGCATCTTCCCAACCCAGGGATCAAACCCAAGTCTCCTGCATTGCATGCTGTTTCTTTACCTCTGAGACATCAGGAAACCCACTTATCAATGGTAGTTTTGTTACAGCAGTCTAAACGGACTAAGACTTTGCTAGAGCAGCCCCAGCAAATTATGACACCACAGTCAATCGTCCCACCTCTAAACCGCTTGTGAAGCCTTATGGATGTGCTGGTTATATCCTTCTCGGACCTGGTCTCACACAGCCAACCTCACCAAGGACACTATCATATGTCCCTCTATCCCCTCCACGGTATCTATCATCACATTCCTAAGTTTATAAATATGTCGTTTGTGCTGTGAATACCTGTTCCTGAAATACTGCAAGACTTGCTTTCACAATAAGGTTCCTAAGCTGTTTCTAAGCGAGGAGCCAAGTGACATCAAGTCTCTGTGTAGAGCATCTTGTCGTTTTTGGAAAAATCCTTTCACATTTTTTTTTTGCATCAGCTGCTGCTGGAAGGCCTGGGGTGATGACTGAAGTCCAGAGAGCCTCTGGAGATGCTGTGTGAGAGTTTTTATTGCTGCTTCAGTGGCTGGGAGGCCCAGTGGCTGGTGAGGAAGCCAAGCAAGGTGAGCTGGAACGTGTAGGGAGGCCCTGGGTTCTGCATTTAAGGAGATCTAGGGAGGAAAAAAGGTACTGCTAGAGTGAGAGTTGTTAGAACAGCAGAAAAAAAGCTATCTAATTCAACTTATTTAAGGAATATACAGGGCTTCCCTAGTGGCTCAGTGGTAACGGATCCACCTGCCAAGCAGATGTGGGGTTAATTCCTGGGTTGGGAAAATCCCTGGGAGAAAGGAATGGCAACCCACTCCAGTATTCTTGCCTGGAGAATTCCATGGAGAGAGGAGCCTGGTGGGCTACAGTCCACAGGGTTGCAAAAGAGGCGGACACAACCTAGTTACTAACCAACAACAAAGTAGTGTAAAACAATTTTATAAAATCATAGGACGGGATGGGATTTCTTGAGATATCCCAGTTTTACCACCTTCTCCCTCATAGAACCCCTCAAATATTGAGTTACTCTTAATACATACATTTCTTTGTCTCCAAAGCACTTTCACAACCATATTTCATTTGAGCCTCAAGGAAATTGTGTGAAGTTGATAGAGAGGTANTCCCAGTTTTACCACCTTCCGCCTCATGCAACCCCTCGAGTATTGAATTACTCCTAATAAATACATTTCTTTGTCTCCAAAGCCCTTTCACAACCATATTTCATTTGAGCCTCAAGGAAATTGTGTAAAGTAGATAGGGAGGTATTAACGTCTCCATTTTATAAATAAATGAAACTGATGAGCAGGTAGTTGAAATGCCAGAGTTCAAGGAGCTAAAAGGTGTTAGAGCTGGGTCTGGAGACTCGTGATCCTGAGGCCAGGTGGGTATTGATAGAGTGCCCATCGTTTACCCTCCCTGCTAATCTGAGCATGCACACAAAAGACTGATGTCACGGGTGGACATTCTATCCGAAACTCACAGCGAGGAAGGACTTCTCAACATCTGGCCGTGAGCAGAAAAGGCAGAGGAAGGGAGAGAGTGAGAGAAAGACATAATACGAGCTGAATTTACAGGGAGCAGGAGGGGGCACGTGCACCCTTATCTCGGCCCCAACTGGGCAGAGCAACACAGGAGAGCAAGCAGATGTACAGAGGCTCAGCCTCTCCGAACACGGTCCCCCTCCTGACTCCATATTCAGGAGGCAGGTCCCAGGAGTCAGGTCATCCATTAGCTCCCTCTAATGCTCTGATGGATATGTTTGCAACACACAGGGTTTCCATTAATCTGGGGAAAATCCTACTTTAGGCTTTCACTGAATCAGAAATTGCTTCAGCCATGACTGCTGTCTCCAGTGAACTGGGTCCCTCTTCCTCCACAGAGATGCCCCACACTGGCTGGTCTCACCCACACCCTCCACCTGCCTGTCTCTCTCTATATATATTTTTAAATCGAAAGATAATTGCCTTACAATGTTGTCGTGTTCTCTGCCATACATCAATGTCAATCAGTCATAATGATATATATATATATATATATCCCTACCCTCTTGAGCCTTCCTCCCACAACATTCCACCCCTCTAGGTCATCACAGAGCTCCAGGTTGGGCTTCCTGTGCTATATAGCAGCCTCCCACAAGTTATGAGCATACATGGGGCTTCCTTGGTGGTTCAAATAGTAAAGAATCTGCCTGCAATGCAGGAGACTCAGGTTTGACCCCTGAATTGGGAAGATCTCCTGGAGAAGGGAATGGCAACCCACTCCAGTATTTTTGCCTGGGAAATCCCATGGACAGAGGAGCCTGGCAGGCTGCAGTCCATGAGGTCTCAAAGAGTCAGACACATCTGAGTGACTTTGAGAGTGAGTGAGTGAGTGTATATACATCAATGCTACTTTCTCAATTTGTCCTAGCCTCTCCTTCCCCTGCCGTGTCCACAAGTCCATTCCCTACATCTGCATCTCCGTTTCTTCTCTACAAATAGGTTCATCAATACTGTTTTCCTAGATTCTGTATATATGTGTGGTGTGTGCATGCTGAGTCACTCTGGCCGTGACTTTGGTCATACAGACCCCATAGACTGCAGCCTGCCATAATGCATATCATACATGTGTTAATATACAATTTTTTTTTTCTTTCTCTTTCTGACATATTCACCGGCTCTCTTTATTCCTTCTCTACATCTGTCCTTGGAGGCCCACCTTCTCCATGAAGCTTGAGTGTTTCAACCCTCAGGGATTTTTATCTCAGCTGCATTCCTGAAGCCATTATCATCCAGACCCCCAAACTTAGCTTAGCACTCAACATATGCTTTGCAGGACTAGTTCTCTGATGAGACATCAGCCCCCAGAGGATCAAGCTGGACTCCCACACCCTGCTGAATCTATGCTCCTCCTGGTAGATCCATGCATGTTAGCTGTGGCTTTTCTGGGAAAGAGTAGGTAAAACTAAGGTTAAACACAGCCAGTCGTGAGCCTGGCAGGCTGCAGTCCATGAGGTCTCAAAGAGTCAGACACATCTGAGTGACTTTGAGAGTGAGTGAGTGAGTGTATATACATCAATGCTACTTTCTCAATTTGTCCTAGCCTCTCCTTCCCCTGCCGTGTCCACAAGTCCATTCCCTACATCTGCATCTCCATTTCTTCTCTACAAATAGGTTCATCAATACTGTTTTCCTAGATTCTGTATATATGTGTGGTGTGTGGATGCTAAGTCACTCTGGCCATGACTTTGGTCATACAGACCCCATAGACTGCAGCCTGCCATAATGCATATCATACATGTGTTAATATACAATATTTTTTTTTCTTTCTCTTTCTGACATATTCACCGGCTCTCTTTACTCCTTCTCTACATCTANTGTGCATGCTGAGTCACTCTGGCCGTGACTTTGGTCATACAGACCCCATAGACTGCAGCCTGCCATAATGCATATCATACATGTGTTAATATACAATTTTTTTTTTCTTTCTCTTTCTGACATATTCACCGGCTCTCTTTATTCCTTCTCTACATCTGTCCTTGGAGGCCCACCTTCTCCATGAAGCTTGAGTGTTTCAACCCTCAGGGATTTTTATCTCAGCTGCATTCCTGAAGCCATTATCATCCAGACCCCCAAACTTAGCTTAGCACTCAACATATGCTTTGCAGGACTAGTTCTCTGATGAGACATCAGACCCCAGAGGATCAAGCTGGACTCCCACACCCTGCTGAATCTATGCTCCTGCTGGTAGATCCATGCATGTTAGCTGTGGCTTTTCTGGGAAAGAGTAGGTAAAGCTAAGGTTAAACACAGCCAGTCATTGGAATCCAAGAGGAAAGGGGGAAGGAGTGGGAATTAATTGTTTTCCTGTGTTGGAAGTTTTCAGTGTTGTTTCAAGATCTATGTACAGTCAACATTTTCATGTTGCTCTAAGATTAGCACAAGGTAAGAGAACAAACAGAAGCTTTCCTTTGTGCTATTTTAGGAACAAGGAAAATAAAATAATATCTTCCAAATGGAGGAACAGCCTAACTTTCTGTGACACAAGAATGGGCCCATAACACCTCGGCTGTAACAGTTTCGAATGGAATCCTATTGCAGCGCAAAGTATATTTATCACTGTATTTGAGGAACCCTTTCTCCCAAGTCCCCCCAAGGGGAGATCCACAGGCCCAGGCAGGCTCCTCTCAAGCTCTCCTTTTCCACCCTGGCAGGTCCCAGGGACTCCCCCGCCCCACCACCTCTCCTCTTGGTAATTATCACCACCTCCCCAAACTGTCAAGTTTCTCACCCCTTTCTGAGGGGCTCTGGAAGCTGGTCTCTTTATGCCCACCTGTTGGACTGCACCTCACAGGCCTACAAAGCCTGCATTTGTCCAGCTTCAAGACTGAAGAAAGCCTGGATTGGGCAACAGAGGGTTCCCTGGCAGCTCAGAGGTGAAGAACCCACTAACAATGCAGGAGACACAGGAGATGAGGGTTCGATCCCTGGGCCAGGAAGATCCCCTGGAGAAGGGAATGGCAAATCCACTGCAGTGTTCTTGACCGGAGAATCCCATGAACAGAGGAGCCTGCTGGGCTACAGCCCATAAGGGTGCAAAGAGTCAGACATGACTGAAGTGACTTAGCATGCACACAGGCATCAAGCAACAGAGATATCAGTGGTTTGGCAGACAGGGAGCTTATGTGTCTGAAGCAAAGTCCTAGAGCAACACCCCCACCCTGTGCAGCAGACACCTTCAGGACGTGGCAGCATTCTTTGCTCCTGGTGGAGGGGGAGATTGCCAGTTACAGGGGAGTTGATATCAGATGGGCTCATCGATTACCAGGGAAACCAATAGAAGGGCACACCCCTCACTGCACTTTGATAAGAACAATCACTAGCTGGGGCCCAAGGCAAGTATGTAGGAAGGCCAGAGTAAGTGTAAATGAAGCAGGCACTGGTCGAGCAAGGGATGGACAGAGAGCAAGGAGACAGCCATCTTGAGTGGGCTGGTCAGCCACCACCCTTCCTGGTTGTCCCTGAAAAAAGCCTCTTCATTTGAAGACTTTAATGCCCATCATTACAAGACGAAAGACAAAATATGGGGAATTACATGCATGTGTGTGTGTGTCCAGTGGCTAAGTTGTGTCTGACTCTTTGCAACCCCGTGGACTGTAGCCCGCCAGGCTCCTCTGTCCATGGAACTTCCGAGACAAGAATACTGGAGTGGGTTGTCATTTCCTCCTCCAGGGGATCTCCCCGACCCAGGGATCAAACCTGTATCTCCTGCCTGCATCTCCTGCATTGGTAGGTGGATTTTTTTTTTTTTTTCACCACTTGAGCCACCTGGAAAGCCTGAGGAAATATACAAAGGCTACAAATCTGACAGTCTTGAGTTTAGTCCAGAGCATCTGATGATCTGGTTGAAATAGCTGGAAATTTATTTTATGTCAACATTGGGTGTTGTAAGTAGATGAGGGAGGGGGTTCCTGGAGAAAGAGAATCAAGCATGACCTCTTTGACATAAGAGAACCCATTTTGGTCCAAGACATTTTGTGATCTAAGCCTGGCCACAATGCTTACCCTTAAACAGGTCTCAGTAATTAGTGATCTTAAGGTAAGAAAGGATTGCAGGAACAAAGGGAAAGTAGTCAAGAAACAATAGGTCTAGGACTCCCCTGGTGGAGCTAAGACTCCGAGCTCTGAATGCAAAGGGGCTGGGGTTCTATCCCTGGTCAGGGAACTAGATCCTGCATGCCACAACTAAGAGTTTGCATGCCCCAACTGAAGATCCTGCATGCTGTATGATGTGGCCATTAAAAAAAAATTGGTCCACATTAAAAAATATATACCTTAAAATTTTTTTAAATAGAGAAATAGAGGTGAGCAAGAAATAATCAACACGGCAACAGGCCTGTTTTTGTTCTTCATTTTCTTTAGCTCTGGGGTAAAACCATTGATTGTGGGGGAAAGGCTAAGCAGAAAATTCTAGCCAGGATTTTGAAATTTAAGTCCAAGATTATATGACGGCACCATTCAGCCTCCCAAGTAGGTGACATAAAGTCAGGATGTTCCGCCAAACACGCACAGGACATAGAATTCCTATGGTTGTTAGTAGAGACTATGAATTTACATTTCAAACCATCCAGGTCTGAAAAAAATTGGCTTCTAATGTAGTTTGCTGTAAAAAGCCAAAACTATTTAATACAAAGGGTTATACATGTGCACATACATAGAGACTACATTTGCATACGTATATATTTCTTAAAGATTTTTTTGATGTGGGCCATTTTTAAAGTTGTTTGTTGAATTTGTTACATTATTGCTTCTGTTTTTCATTTTGGTTTTTGAGCAGTGAGGCATGTGGGATCTTGGTCCCCCCATCAGGGACTGAACCCGCAGCCCCTGCATTGGAAGGCACAGTCTTAACCATAGCACCACCAGGGAAGTCCCTTTTGTTTAACTCTTTAGTAAAAACAAGAAGCCATCTGGCGCCAGTCTAAATATTCAGGGAAAGAAGCAAGTAAAATTACTCCTGTTGGAAATGCCATGCTAATTTATTATGCGTAGCATGATCAAACAAGAGGCCACAAGACAGAACAAGCAGACTATGCTCTTTCAGAGGTAAAAGAGAAACGCAAAGATGCTAAGTCGTGGTCCTTCCTGAGAATTAATTTTGCCCCCAGGATTCTTAGCAATTAGGTCTTTTCATCTTGGAGGTATCAGAGGCAGAGGAGGGCGCACAGCACCAAATCCATGGAACAAAGTTCAACACACAGTATTCTACCTGGGGGTGTGGAATCAAAAACCCAGCACTGAGAAGGAGTCATGCACAGACACAAGATTTATGGAGGCCATGTAGGGAAAGAAAACATATGGGTTACATGTCATACTGCTCTGGATGCAACCATTTTTCACACAGCAGAAACTGTGAGAGAGAAGACAAAGGAGAAAGACAAAGAAAAGTGAGGAGGGACTTTCCCTGATGGTCCAGTAGTTAAGAATCTGTCTGCCAATGCAGGGGACGAGGGTTTGATCCCTGGTAGAGGAACTAAGATCCCACAAGCCACAGGGCAATTAAGTTTGCAAGTCACAACTACTGAGCCCGGGAGCCACATCTAGAGAGAAGCTTGTGCCCCACAATGAAAGATCCCACATGCCGCAGTTAAGACCACCCATAGCCAAAAAAAAAAAAAAAAATGGAGAAGGCAATGGCACCCCACTCCATTACTCCTGCCTGGAAAATCCCATGAACAGAGGAGCCTGGTGGGCGGCAGTACATGGGGTCGCTAAGAGTCGGACATGACTGGGCGACCTCACTTTCACTTTTCACTTTCATGCATTGGAGAAGGAAATGGCAACCCACTCCAGTGTTCTTGCCTAGAGAATTCCAGGGATGGGGGAGACTGGTGGGCTGCCGTCTATGGGTCGCACAGAGTCGGACACGACTGAAGCGACTTAGCAGCATCAGCATAGCCAAAAAATAATCAATTAAAAATATTTTTAAAAGGACAACTGGGGAAAGTAAAGGTAAAATCGAGAAAGAGAAGGTTGGCGCCTCCTCCTGGCCACCTGGCTGACCCCTCGTCAGCAACTCAGCAGTCACTCAGCATCAGCATTCTCTCAGCATCCCTGCTATCTCCATGGTGATTTAATGTGATTCTGATGGATGTCACTATTTCATGAATACTTCCTGGAGCTGGGCACTGTTGTTACTAACTCCATTTTCCAGATGAGAAAACAGTGCTACCAAGATTGTTAACAACTTGTCCCAAATCACTGAGTTGCTAAAATTGTGGGATCAGGCATTGAACCTAGGCTGTTTCAGCCCCAAGCGTGTGCTCTTGGTGAGCAAAGTAAAAAATAAGATGGTGTTTAATGGAAGAGAACGTTAACATGTATTGAGTACTTAATATATACCTGGCATGTAATCCTCACAACAGTCCTGCAAGGGAGGTATCATTATTCCCATTTTATAGATGAAGAAATTGAGGCTCAGTGCTCATTTTGGCAGCACATACACTTAACTTAGAATGATACAAAGAAGATTAGCATTTCCCCTGCTCAAGGATGACATGCAAATTGCTTAAGCATTTCATATTTTTATGGCAGAAACTATCACAACATTGTAAAGCGATTTTCCTCCAATTAAAAAATAAAGTTAAAAAAGTATGAATAAAACAGGGAATGTTTTTTTTAATTTTTTCTTAGACATGAACAATGAATCGCTTTAGAGAATACTGCTTTCTCCTCCTCTCAATCCAGATGCGGGGAGGTCGGGGGGCGGTGGAGTGAGAAATCTTCAGTTTAGTTCAGTCACTCAGTCATGTCCGACTCTTTGTGAACCCACGAATAGCAGCATGCCAGGCCTCCCTGTCCATCACCATCTCTCGGAGTTCACTCAGACTCATGTCCAGCGAGTCAGTGATGCCATCCAGCCATCTCATCCTCTGTCGTCCCCTTCTCCTCCTGCCCCCAATCCCTCCCAGCATCACAGTCTTTTCCAATGAGTCAACTCTTCACATCAGGTGGCCAAAGTACTGGAGTTTCAGCTTCAGCATCATTCCTTCCAAAGAAATCCCAGGGCTGATCTCCTTCAGAATGGGCTGGTTGGATCTCCTTGCAGTCCAAGGGACTCTCAAGAGTCTTCTCCAACACCACAGTTCAAAAGCATCAATTCTTCAGCACTCAGCCTTCTTCACAGTCCAACTCTCACATCCATACATGACCACTGGAAAAACCATAGCCTTGACTAGACAGACCTTTGTTGGCAAAGTAATGTCTCTGCTTTTCAATATGCCATCTAGGTTGGTCATAACTTTTCTTCCAAGGAGTAAGTGTCTTTTAATTTCATGGCTGCTCTGCAGTGATTTTGGAGTCCAGAAAAATAAAGTCTGACATTGTTTTCACTGTTTCTCCATCTATTTCCCATGAAGTGATGGGACCAGATACCATGATCTTCATTTTCTGAAAGTTGAGCTTTAAGCCAACTTTTTCACTCTCCTCTTTCACTTTCATAGATACCAATTGAACATTTCATGCAAAGATGGGCTTGATAAGGGACAGAAATGGTGTGGACCTAACAGAAGCAGAAAATATTAAGAAGAGGTGGCAAGAATACATAGAAGAACTGTACAAAAATGATCTTCACAACCAAGATAATCACAATGGTATGATCACTCACCTAGAGCCAGACATCCTGCCTTAGAAAGCATCGCTATGAACAAAGCTAGTGGAGGTGATGGAATTCCAGTTGAGCTATTTCAAATGCTGAAAGATGATGCTGTCAAAGTGCTGCACTCAATATGCCAGCAAATTTGGAAAACTCAGCAGGGGCCACAGGACTGGAAAAGGTCAGTTTTCATTCCAATCCCAAACAAAGGCAATGCCAAAGAATGCTCAAACTACTGCACAATTGCACTCATCTCACACGCTAGTAAAGTAATGCTCAAAATTCTCTAAGCCAGGCTTCAGCAATATGTGAACCGTGAACTTCCTGATGTTCAAGCTGGTTTTAGAAAAGGCAGAGGAACCAGAAATCAAATTGTGAACATCCACTGGATCATGGAAAAAGCAAGAAAATTCCAGAAAATCATCTATTTCTGCTTTATTGACTATGCCAAAGCCTTTGACCGTGTAGATCACAATAAACTGTGGAAAATTCTGAAAGAGATAGGAATACCAGCCCACCTGACCTGCCTCTTGAGAAATCTGGATGCAGGCCAGGAAGCAACAGTTAGATCTGGACATGGAACAACAGACTGGTTCCAAATAGGAAAAGGAGTACGTCAAGGCTGTATATTGTCACCCTGCTTATTTAACTTCTATGCAGGGTACATCATGAGAAACGCTGGGCTGGAAGAAGCACAAGCTGGAATCAAGATTGCCAGGAGAAAGCTTAAAGACTATTAAAAACAATCAGAACATTAAGAATCAAGTTATCCTGGAAGGAAGTCAAGATTGTAACCACAGAGGTTGGAGTTAAGGGGAGGAGCACCAGGCAAGATAAGGTCTTATCAAAAGCAATTAGAGTAAGCAGGCAATTAGAAGCTTTTGTTACTTGTATTTAGCTGAACACTGTGAACAGAAAGCTTTTTTGAAATCCTTGGCTAAATCAAAACCAGGAAAGTGAAGACTTCTAACCTTCAAGAAAAAAAGCTGAGCATGAAACAAAAAGGTATTTGTTTTTATACTTAACTTGGCAGGAAAAAGGAAAGAAAAAACAAGATGTCAGCTCAGCTGAGTCCCAATTCCAGCTCTGGGAAGCCCAAAGCCCACCCCTCTTGGTTTTATTTTCAAAGATAGCATTTTTTCCCTCCCTTGTCCAAGTTCAGTGTGTAGGATCTTAGTTCCCTTACCAAGGATCAAACCTTCACCCCCTGGAAGCATGAAGTCTTAACCCCTGGACTGCCAGGGAAGTCTCACCCTCCCCACCTTGGTTTTTGTAAATAGTCCTGAAGGGCTTTCTTGGTTTCTAGACTACTGAGATCTTGCTTCCATGTGTAAATTGAGTACAATTTCCTAAAGAGATGGAAGGCAGGCTTTACATCCCAGTAATAGGGAACAAATTTGATTGGGAATGGCTGGGTTATTATCTAACACTGACGTGTCATTTTCCCCTGCCCGGGCTCAGCTTCCCTCCATCCGGCTGGCTTTTCTTTCCTGGTCTTATTTCTTTCGTTTTCTCCCTCTGCCCACCCCCACCACCTCTCCTTGCAGGAGCAGAAACAAAAAACTTCCTCTAATCTCCAGCCTGGCAGGTTTTCCCTCCCCTGGAGTCCAGGTGCCTGTAGCATTTCCTCCTCAGTGGCTTTCCCCCAGTGAGACAGCTCACTCCTTCCTCTTCCCCAAAAGGAATCGTGGGGCCAGCTGTTAAGATTTTTTTAAATTATTTTTTTCGCATCTTTACTCAAGATGGGAAAATCTCTGAAGTTTAAAGTGGCACCTAGCTGTCCTTAGTGCTTATATTTTTTCAAGGCTTTGTTCTGTTTGATGATGGGACTTCCTTAATGGTCCAGTGGTTAAGATTCTGAGTTTCCAATGCAAGGTGTCACGGTTCAATCTCTGGTCAGGGAATTAAGATCCCACATGCCACATGGTGTGGCCAAAAAGCAAAACAAACAACCATCACAACAAAAAACTAATGGAAATGAATATACCTTGATGTCTATATAATTTTAATAAATCACCTTCAAAATGATAAAGCATTAGTAATCAAATAGACAGAGATTCACTCAGTCATGTCCAACTCTTTGGGACCCCACAGACTGTAGCCCACGAGGCTCCTCTGTCCATAGGATTTTCCCAGGCAAGAATATTGGAGTGGTTTGTCATTTCCTCTCCTAGGGGAATCTTCCCGACCCAGGGATCAAACCCGTGTCTCCAGTACTGGCAGGTGGATTCTTTACCACTGAGCCACATGGGGAGGCTAGCTTCTATCAGTGATTCACACCAAAGGTGGTTCAGTGAAGCAGCTATGATGAGGCAGTGCTAGAATTCAAAGGGGAATCAGGCACCCTCGAAACTCAAGCCTAATAATAGTAGAAAACATCACCCACTCACAGCAATATACACAGATTTGAAACTGTTTCCTTGAGAATGTTTCTGTTTGGGGGGATAATTCTGAAGGCTCTGAGTAATGACAGGCAAACAGTGATGATGCCTCAGTGACCTGATAGCCATGCCCTGGAGAGATAGCCGAGAGAGGGGTCCCCAACCCCTCTCTGATGATCTGAGGTGGAGCTGATGTAATAATAATAGATATAAAGTACACAATAAATGTAACGCACTTGAATCATCCTGAAACCATCTCCCCATCTCCAATTTATGGAAAAAATTCTCTTTCATGAAACTGGTCCCTGGTGCCAAAAAGTTTGGGGATATTCAAAGGAATGTTCTTTGTCCTTCACACCCGCGCTGTTTGTCTTCTAACTGCCCCATCTCACAAAGCTTTAACCTCTCCTAGTGTCACACGCCTCTTCCCACTTTGAGGGGCAGGGTGCACACCAGTGCTCAGGCTTCAGGTCCTCCCTGGGCACTGGTGATCTGTCCTTCTCATCCTGGCTTTGTAAGGCATTCCCCTAAGTTTTTCCTGCTCCCCTGTTTCTCCTGAATCTTCCTAGATAAACCTGTCTAAATGATGCAAGAACTTTCTATCTGATGAATATGTGATTTTCTCCACTTTAATCACACCTGGGCTGTGTCTACCACACTCTCTCCACAGCTGCACTTGTCATTTCTGCTTCGTTTTCAGCTTTCAATTTTACACTGGAGTACAGCCGATTGACAATGTTGTGATGGCTTCAGGTGGACAGCAAAGGGACTCAGACATATATATTCATGTATCCATTCTCCCCCAAACCCCTCTCCCATCCAGGCTGCCACATAACACTAAGCAGAGTTCCCTGTGCTGTACAGTAGGTCTTTCATTATCCATTTTATTGTCAGATTTTATTTACTCCTTACTTTCTTTATGTCCCCTAAATGAATTTCCTCAAAACCCAGTTCCTCTCGTCTCAGGCCCCATAGCTAGTATTTCATTTTCACAATCACCTTGCCTCATGTAGGAGGTTGCTCCTTTCCTCCAATGAAGGGGTGTGGTGGGCAGGGGGGCAAACTGGCCCAGTGGAGGGAGGGGGCCTTAGCCACCTGCAGCCTGCGGCCTGAACAGCCACAAGGCTCCCCCAGGGGCAGAGTGGTACAGACTCTGCCTGCCAAGGCAGGAGAAGCAGTAGACTCAGGTTCGATCCCTGGGTCTGAAAGATCTCCTGGAGTAGGAAATGGCA
>SJYR01005568.1:0-10342 GCA_006410655.1 Kobus ellipsiprymnus | reverse complement strand
ATGCTGGGAGGGATTGGGAGCAGGAAGGAGAAGGGGACGACCGAGGATGAGATGGCTGGATGGCATCACAGACTCGATGGACATGAGTTTGAGCGAACTCCTGGAGTTGGTGATGGACAGGGACGCCTGGCATGCTGCGATTTATGGGATCGCAAAGGGTCGGACGTGACTGAGTGACTGAACTGAACTGATGACCAAAATGAAATTTGCTAATGATACGAACATTGAGTTCCCAGACGAAGAAATACAATTGGCCAATAAATGTTTAATATGCTCCTGTACTTCAGAATAATAAATGTAGCATTAATTAAAACAGCTTAACAATCTCATATTTTATTTACTGTATGGAGAAAGTGAAGTCGCTCAGTCAAGTCCGACTCTTCGCAACCCCATGAACTGTAGCCTACCAGGCTCCTCTGTCCATGGGATTTTCCAGACAATAGTACTGGAGTGGATTGCCATTTCCTTCTCCAGGGGATCTTCCCAACCCAGGGATTGAACCCAGGTCTCCCACATTGTAGACAGACGCTTTAAGGTCTGAACTACCAGGGCACAAATTATTTTGGTTACATCAAATGTTAATGAGCGTTTGGAAGAAAATGAGCATTTGCACAAACTTTTGGTACAATAAATTTGTTAAGTTTTCTTGGTGGGGAATTTGACTTTATCTATAAAATTTTAAATGTATTTGATCAATGATGTCTTTTTGTAAGATGAGAAAGATGAGAGGATCATACATTTTAATTGTCTACAATGATTTTTTTTTTCCTTTTCTTTGTTGCAGTCAATCTAGACTCCATGAGACTTTTTTCTTTTTTAAAAAAATATAAGTTATTTATTTTAATTGGAGGTAAATTACTTTGCAATATTGTATTGGTTTTGCCATACATCAACATGAATCTGCCACAGGTATACACGTGTTACCCATCCTGAACCCCCCTCCCTCCTCCCTCCCTGTACCATCCCTCTGGGTCGACCCAGTGCACCAGCCCCAAGCATCCAGTATCCCATGAGACTTTTGACATAGTTAGCATGTTCTGAACTAAATAAGTAAATTATTCAATTAGTGCTTTAATTTGTTCTTTAACTTTGTGATTCTTTTTATAGAGTAAATTATATATGGAATGTACCCATTAAATGTTTATTATAAAGCTAATTATTTGATGCCTTATGAGTCTTTTAAAAAATGATTAATGCCATTCTTCACCTAAACAGGAAACTGTTCTCTCTCATTGTTTATTCTGGCAAGTAAAACCTACCAAGCATTGGTATCCATTAGTAATTGTGGGCACATAAATTCCTTCTCTCATTAATTTCTCCCATCTTCCTAAGGTTGTTAGTAAGTTTCCATTATTTAAGATCATTAATCATATAAAAAATATGTGTTTTTACTTCAAAACTAAATTTTAGCTGCCAGCTGGATTATTTAATAACTAATATAATTTTGGAGTAGGAGAAATATCATCAGTTACATTTTAAAAATATTAAACCTGAATTTGTTATTAAGCTTAAAATGTTTGCTCAACTGCCCACTTTGGGTTCTAGTATCAAAGGCTGTGGAAGCAATCCATATATCCTGCAAGTAAAAATTTCTGATTTAATATAAGATATATAATTAATATACTGAAGGTTGGGCTTTAATTGGTAATATCTGAAGTTGTTACTAAAATAATCGCCAATATTTTATCCAACTTATTTTTGACTTTTCCTTATGGGCCAGAAGAGGAACTATATGAACCACTAAATGTCTTATAATTCTGTATCTTGTATTTTCACATTTACAAGTTCAGTTCAATTCAGTTCAGTCACTCAGTCATGTCCGACTCTTTGTGACCCCATGAACTGCAGCACACCAGGCCTCCCTGTCCATCACCAACTCCCGGAGTTGACTCAGACTCATGGCCATCGAGTCAGTGATGCCATCCAGCCATCTCATCCTCTGTTGTCCCTTTCTCCTCCTGCCCCCAATCCCTCCCAGCATCAGAGTCTTTTCCAATGAGTCAACTCTTCGCATGAGGTGGCCAAAGTACTGGAGTTTCAGCTTTAGCATCATTCCTTCCAAAGAAATCCCAGGGTTGATCTCCTTTTCTTCCCGACCCAGGAATCGAACTTGTGTCTCTTACATCTCCTGCACTGGCACCATCTGGGAGCCACACATGTGTAAACTGTGTCTGTGATGCTTTGTGGCTGGTGAGACCCTGGCAGGCAGGTGCCAGCGAGCAGAGCAGGAAAGGAGAAAAGGGCACGCTATGTGTGAGAGAAAGTGTATTGCAATTCCATCCTAGCTAGGCAAGTTCATTTCTATCTGGGCCTCTGGGATCTGAGTCTTTCTTCTTAGGTTCATGTCTGGAAATAGACATTTTATTCCTAGAAATGGACATGAACTTGAGAGTCAAATTTTCAACTGTTGGATTAAGATTCTTTCAGCTACAAGTGAGAGAAAACTTAATCTATCTTAAGCAAAAAGGCAGTATATTGTCTCAGTAATTACAAAAACCAGATTTAGGACTTATTTCTGGGGTGGCTTAATTCTAAGACCCCACCAGGCTTGCCATGTGTTGCTAGCTCTCTCCCTCCTTCCTTCTCAGCTCTACTCAACCCCCACCGCCCCCCATCATCCTTCCATCTCTCTCTGCCTTCCTCTTTTTTCTGCCTGAGATGATGATTTTAGAGAAATAGACATTAATGGGAAATAGACTTCCAAACAATCAAGGCTAATGAATTTTGAAAAGGATGATGATACATGCTGCAGCAGCTGGGCAGATTACCCAGGACCTAGTTGATCACTAACAAAGACCTGTCTTCATCGGTGGTGGGAGGGCCGAGGGGGAGGCCAGCAGAAATAATCAGCGTCACTTCTAGAGGCGTCAGGCCAGGCATCACGCAGGGCAAAGCTGCAAAGCAAAGACGGAGGAAGCAAAGCCTGTGACCGACTGCTTTTTCCATTCTCTCTACGAGGAGGAACACATGATGTTTTCCGGTGTCATTTTTATGGACGTTCTCTGGGCTGATGTCAGCTCCTATCTTCCTTCATGGCATCTGCAGATTTAGATATTTCTTAGTGAAAATCCTCTTTAGCTTTTATGGGTATTTTCAGAGTAATCAAATTCTAGGATTTCTATCACATTTTCCCAAATCTGCCGCCTGCAGCCCATCAATGTACAGGTCTGAAAACATTTTTTTTTTTTTTGCTAGCGATTCTTCCTTCAACATGGAGATGCATAAGAACTCCAACTTGCAGGGTGCAGAAGAACATTGGTTTTGAAATCAGAACAGCTTAGGTGTGAGACTTGGATCTTTCCATCTTCAGCCTTTTGAACTCCCATGAGTTGCTTAATCTGTTCTTCCCTCTCCTTTCCTTCCTTCTTTGGTGTGATGCTTTTGGTAGCAGTAAGGTCCAGAGCCAAGGCGTTTTGGGAGCAGTAGATGAAGCGGTACATTTTAGCTCATTCATCATAGACCCTGGCTCTGTATAAACACTCAGTAAGTTTTTGTTCTGTATCCCTGTTCACTGAGACAGAACTTCCACCTCTGCCCCAGCCTTGAAACACTGGAAGAATCTCTTTCTGCCTCTTTTATAATGGAGACCAGAGGTTTAAATAAATTCAGATGAGGGCATTAGGCTTGTGGACTGGCCTACCCTAGACTTAGCCTGGTTCTACCTCCTGGGGACTCATTAAATGACCCTCAGTAAGAAATTTTTGTCCCAGTTTGATGAGAAACAAGAAGCCCACTTGCCCTGAGCCTCCTTTTCTTTTGCTTTTGGAAACATGAATGTGTACACCGGAGTAGGAATGCCTTTGAAAAAAACCATTCAACTGTGATTCCTGGCTCAGCATTTAAGACTTTCTCCTGGGTTCACCCTCAGAACACTCTCCCCCCTCCTTTTGACCTTGAGGGAGAAGCCAAGAGGTGGGGCTTGTTTATAAGGGGAGGTGGAGCAGCCCACAGCTGCAGGCCTCGGATGATGGCCCGAGATGCCAGATGCTGTGCAGAGGGACAGCTCCCCCAGTCCTTTCATCTGAGATTACCCTTGGCTCACACCCTTCACTGCAAAAAGGCACCCTGGGATCCAGTCGTAGAGGAGTGGGCTGTGTGGAACTCGTGGGTCTCAGAACTCTAACCTTCTCCCAGGGCTGGGAGGGGCATCCAGAGGTTATCCAGTCTTTGCTTCACCACATCACCAGTGTCTTGGAACTCGATGATACTGAAAAGTCAATGAGCCCAACTCTCTTCCCTCATCCTACCATTTTATAAACGAGGACACAGGGGCCCAGGGATGAGCCAGGTGGTGTGATGTAAACCTAAGACAGGGCCCTGGAGTTCCCAAGTGCTGGCCCATTGCCTGCAACACACACAGACACACACACGTGCATGAATGTGTGTGTATATATGCACATACAACTGCAAAGTCAGGCTGCCAAGGCTGCTGATGTTGAGAAGGGCCTTGAAAGAGAATTTTTAAAAAATTTTTTATTTTTTTAAACTCCAAAAACATTTTGTTTGGGGGTATAGCCAATTTAAAATGTTGTAGTTTCAGGTGAACAGCAAAGGGACTCAGCCACACATATGTATGTATCCATCCTCCCCCAAGCTCCCCTCCCATCCAGGCTAGCATATGACATTGAGCAGAGTTCCATGGGCTATAAGTAGATCATCGTTGGTTATCCACTTTAAGTATAACAGTATGTACATGACCTTCCCAAAGTCCCTACCTATCCCTTGGGAAGGGCCTTGAGATGAGCTTAGGTTCAGTCCTCTTGGTATACTGACTCATGCAGATAAGAAAATTTTGCTTTGGACAACCTTTCATTTTCAGGTGGTGAAGAATCTTAGTCCAGTGCTTATTACTGATGTGAACATTGAGACTGAAAGGAAGCAGAAGGTGCCAAAGTCACAGGGTGACTCCTTAGTAGAACTAGGGCAAGAACTCAGCTGATCTGAGTCTCAGTCCAGTGCTCTCCCCACTGGACTCCACGGCTGCCCTTAATGTCACATCTCCCTTCTGCCTGTCTTCCTCCCAGGTCGCTTTAAGGGTGGTGTGACTAGATTAACCTATATACTCTTTGCTGGAATTTCATATGGGAAGGGCTAGTGAGGAACTTGTGATGCTTAAAAAATAGCCATGGTATTAACTTCTGTTGATCAATCACTTTGCAGCTGTCACCCATTTGCAGGCTTCCCTGAGATTTTAACCCTGTTATTTTTTTTTCTGAGTTGAATCCCCATCTTTAAATGAGGGTGGAGGATGTTATCCGTTGGTTCACATTTGTGATCCTGCCAGAGAGGCAGCCAGTGATCTGTGAGATCACTGTTCTCAGGCACCAAGTGTCCTGCTTTTAGAATCTAAAGATCTTGTCCCTAAAACATAAGCACAAAAATGATCAAAGAACACCGATTATTTAGTAAAACAGTAATGAATATAAAAATTAAGAAGGAGGAAAAGAGTTTTCAAAAGGAAATCTTTGGAGATTAGTTTACTGTAAATAGAATATACTAAACACTCTTGATACACAAATACTAGTAACTAACAGGTACTTGGAAAATGGCATAGCTCTAAACAATGAATACTAAATAAATTAAAGGTAATTTCAGATACAAAGGATAAAACAAAGCCGCAATTAAAGAATAAGACGCCCTGTGCTCACTTTGGGGCAGCCCACATACTAAAAAGAATGAGACATCCATCTCCACCAACATACGGACAGGATGCGCGAACAAAATCAGATACGCTTCTCCTCAGTGCTTTCATTAGAATTGTTTAAATGCACAGAACAAATGTGCCTTTATAATTTCTTTTTCATTTAGATTTCAAACAGTAAAAGCTTTGTCATTTTAATATAGATCATTGAAAATCTTGTAAACAGCCTGTTGCTCTTTGGAAAAATAAACCAGTGAAGAAAACCAAAAAAAAGAAATAAAAGAAAACAGAAAGAAGAATTGATAGGTCTTACATCATGACTCAAAGAGGAATCCTTCTTTCCATTGGGTGAAGAGGGGCATTCAATTCTCTAGGGAGCTTTGAGTATGTGGAAAGTTGTGTATTCACTTTCCTGCCCTAGTTGGAGCTGCTCCAGCAGCTAGTTAGGGGAGAAACTGGAAGTTTTGCTCCAGCTCAGGGAAGCCAGATAAGGCAGTCTCTAGTCTAAGGAGGAGCTGTGTGTGTTTTATGTCAGGTCCCATGATGCTCTTCCAAATTCCCGTTGCCTGGGGACTTAGCCATTGATGGTAGGTTTCTGCTGCGGTATGTATTGTTTACTCAAGTAATTAAAACATGCAAAGCATTCCCTGTCCCCCATTTTGTGCTTCTTCCCCAGCCACTTCTGGCATTTTTGGTTGGCAGTTAATAAAACAAAAGGTGAGCCCAAAGGCCCACGTCTCCCTCCGGCTACAATGATTAATTTGGAGCGGTTTGGAAATAGCAGATTTTACCTGTAGCTACAGCCATGCTTTTCTAGCTGATGTGTTCAACCCACACTAAACACTACAAGCAGGGCATGGCAAATGCTTCATTACAGGCACAGTGGAGGGAGGCAGGAGAAAGTAGGCAAGGGTTTATTCTACCTCTTATGGTGGCACAAAACCAAGAAGACTTCTCCTTCCAGGAAGCCCTACACTGAAAGAGCCAGGAACTTCCCTGTAACCCAGTGGCTAAGACTCCATGCCCCTGGTGCAGGGGGCCTACCTTTGACCCCTGGTCAAGGAATTAGATTCCCACATGCCTCAACTAAGAGTTTGCATGCCACAGCTACAGATCCCGTGTGCCATAATTAAGACCTGGCCTAACCAAATAAATGACTAAATAATTTTTTTTTTTTTTAAAGAGAGAGAGAGAGCCATACTCAAGGACACTTGAAATTTACTTCCTAATCCAGTTCCTAATTTGTGACCCCATAGGCTGCAGCACTCCAGGCTTCCTTGTCTTTCACCATCTTCCAGAATTTGCTCAAACTCATATCCACTGAGTTGGTGATGCCATCCAACCCTCTCTGTTTCAATGATTATTAGAAAAGCTCATTATCTCATGGAGCTATTGGTGTACATCTGCTGTCTGTTCCCCACTGCCCTTGGAGGGAAAGCCCAGCCTCATAAGATGATATCATAAAATGAGAATCAAGATTAAGGAATTCAGTGCTGTAGTCTTAAGGCTGGTGGAATATTTATAGGAAGTATTATTGGTGTTGTTATTAATCTCCCTGAGAAGATGGCTGTTAGAGATAATTTATCATGTGGTTTGCTTTTGGAGGAAAGAGATCCCATCTGAGTCTTTGCTTTTTTAAAATCCAAATCATCTTGTTTTTTTCTTTTTTCCCTTGAGGGCTTTTTCATAGGCACTGCAGCCACCGAGTCCAGTTCATAGGGAAATGCCCTGTTCTAATTAGTTCAGGCTTGTCTTCCCTGAGATTCACGTTAACTGCACTTCCTGTGTCTAAATCCTGCTTTGGTAAACAGTCAAATATTCCGATAGGACCCAGGTTGGTGGCCATGCTGCCCGGACGCCCCTTTTAGCTGCTGCCAGTGTTTGTATGACGAATTGTCTTGAACCCACAAAACCGCCAATGAGAAGGATTTGGAGTGTGGCAGTGGATTAACTTTGAACTTGGCCTCTATCCACACACTTGCTGATGTTCCAATCTTGAGCCGGTTTCCTTATCCAGAAATCAAAAACTGTGCCTCTTTGTTGTAAGGGTCTCTGAGGAAAATGTCCAAGTCCCTGGAAAAGTGAAGTGCTGTTCATTCAACAAACATAGAATTTGAGAAATAGCACCTTCTAAGAAAGATTTCGATTCGAAGTCTTACGCATATGTGTGTGTATTGAAAACCTGCCATGCCTCTGTTTCATTTCATATCGCATTTAGTGTCTGTACATGTTCTGCGTACCTCACTATTATCTTCATTTTGCATCCTAGGAAGCCAATTCTTCAGAGGTTAAACATCTAAGGTTGCTATGGGGCTTCCCAGGTGGCGCTAGTGGTAAAGAACCTGCCTTCCAATGCAGGAGACACGTGTTCTATCCCCGGGCTGGGAAGATCCCCTGGAGAAGGGCATGGCAACCCACTCCATTATTCTTGCCTGGAGAATCCTGTGGACAGAGGAGCCTGGCGGGCTATAGACCATAGGATCACAAAGAGTTGGACCTGCGATTCATGGGGTCACAAAGAGTCGGACACGGCTGAGCGACTGAACTGAACTGAAGCAACTTAGCACACAGTGTTGCTTTGCTAAGTGACATTTGCCAAGTTATAAATTATTCTTTTTGCTCTTTTGGATCCTCTGTTTCCTCATCCTATACATACATTTTCAATGTCAGTTGTTATATTTTCCATATTTTGAAGGGCATCTAAATATTAGAAAAGCCATTCTTATTTGAAAAGGATTATCTTATTTTTGCTAAATAAGTCTGAATCTAAACCTATTGGTGCCTGAACTGTACAGGGTAAATTAAAAATCTAGATTGATCTCAAGGAGGTTTTATTCTCTTGCCTTCCTTTACCCATTAATGCTTAGCATGTGTCTGGAGTCTGAATGGATCAGTCTGGGTCCAGGGTGATCTATGGATCTGAGCTGAGCTGAGATCTCCGGCTTTGTTCCATGAATTGGGCTCTTTTAGCACCATCCCTAAAGTTTGTTTCCATGAGAAGATATCATCCAAGAGGCTCCAAGTCCGGGCATTTGGAAAAGAAAACAAAAGCCAAGTCATATTTCAACCCACATCTTTGGACTTGCAATGTAGGCTCTATAAAAATATATATTGCTTGGGGCAGTAAAGGACAATGAGGTCTCAGAATGACTGCCAACATTTAGACAGAAGAAAACAACAGGGGAAGTTATAAAAGGTGTGTGTTCCTGGGGCTTCTATCTGAGGAGTTGCTCCTGGCAGATGCAGCTCTAGGTGAAAGAGTTGAGCAGAATCACAATGGGCCTCTTTATCCTCCAGGCTCACACTGCTCAACAGCTTAACTGTTACACTCCTTGTGTTTTTGAAAAACTCCAAGGGTTTTTCCTAATCCGGGCTAGAGGCTCAGCCTGAAAGAGCCATTCCATGGAGGTTCTGCTAAACGGAATGTCTTTTGCTTAAGCTGTCATAAAGCTTTGCTTTGAGGGAGAAGCGCTATAGTGGTGTCTTTGTGAGTTTCCTCTGCACCTTGCCTCAAAAGAATTCCAAGAACACTGGGGCCCTGATATTCAGTTTATGTCTATGAGAAGCTACATAATACTTTGGTCACTTGATGCCAAGAGCTGACTCGTTGGAAAAGACCCTGATGCTGGGAAAGATTGAGGGCAGGAGGAGAAGGGGGTGACAGAGGATGAGATGGTTGGATGGCATCACCGACTCAATGGACATGAATTTGAGCAAACATCAGGAGATGGTGAAGGACAGGGAGGTCTGGCGTGTTGCAGTCCATGGGATCACAAGGAGTTGGACACAACTTAGCGACTGAACAATAACCACAATCCACTTGCGTGTGGCTGGCTCACACATGTGTTTATCTAAACAGTTTCCCTCCCAGTGTGTGGAAGTGTGTGTCTGCACTGGAGGTCACTAATACCGATGGGCAGCCTATGTGGGTGAACACTGCAGACCCTCCATAAGTCTGGCATAATCTGAATAAGAGTGGCAGTGATTTTAAAGACTGTGCTTGGTGGCTGCTGGGGCTCCTACTGGGGCTGCCAGCCCTGGCTGATGGACTGGTCAGACCTGCAGACCTAGATTTAAGAGGCAAAGCTGCTGGGGCATCTGGGAAACCAGGAGACTTTCAGGGGACAAAGAAAGCATAGGTTAAACTTTTATTTTTCCTTAATGCATATGGAGATTCTCCTATGTCCTGAGACATGCAATCAAGAAAGATTAAAACTGAATAAATAAAAAATGACACTGTGCATGACAGTCTTAACGATAATCTCCTGAATTAAGATATTTTGCCATTAATGTACATTGCAACGTTTCTATAACTCTTCAGAAAGCAGTTTGCCACTCTCATCTACTTTGACAGATTCAACATGGCCCCCATGGATGAGCGATTTCAGAGAAAGCTTGAATCATTCTATGGGTATCAAAAATGCCCCGTGTTTGCTCACCTTTGGGTCCTGGCTCCTTTATCTGGCATATATGGGTCACTCTGTCTCTTTTATACCTTGTCAGATGTGTGTAAGGATAGACGTTTTGAACTTCTGGGAGGGAAGTGGGCTTGTATGTGTCCTGTGAAGAAATTGCCTCCCTTTCTGTGTAATGAGATGCAGAGAACTGAGAGTCTTCTTGAGGTCAGCAGAATTTCTCTTTAAAACACAGCACTGGATTCCCTCTGACTGCAGGGAAGTTGGCATTATCCAACAGAAATGA
>SJYR01005567.1:27318-44744 GCA_006410655.1 Kobus ellipsiprymnus | reverse complement strand
TGTTGGTTAGTTGCCAAGGGGATGCTCAAACAAGCAGGAACCTGTATACATTTGGCAAAGCTAAAGAACAAAAAAATTCCCCCTGGGAAATGCTAGTCTGCTGCTTACCTGGAGGTAATTGCAGCCTCTACTATCCCCGTCGGCCATGATAATCATTCATGATACAGGAGTGTGTAGGGGAGACGTGCCCCTCTCTGATTTCATCTAATTTCTCTAACCCTGTAGCATAGGTGGAGATTAACCCAACTCCTATAAAGCAGAAATGAACTTCAAATCCATGTCAGAGCCCGCCGGAGAGAATGATTTACAAACTGCCAGCAGAACGCTGGTGTAAACAAGATAATGCACGTTAATTCCCAGCAAGTCAATTAACATTCAGTTATTCTGAACAGGACCTGACCTTGCTGCTGCGGGATCTGAGCAGAAGGGAACCTGCCGCGTGAAGGAAAATGCCGCCTCTCCCACTCC
The DNA here is from genome assembly GCA_006410655.1 of Kobus ellipsiprymnus. Taxonomy (NCBI): domain Eukaryota; kingdom Metazoa; phylum Chordata; class Mammalia; order Artiodactyla; family Bovidae; genus Kobus; species Kobus ellipsiprymnus. The sequence continues at coordinate 44,276 of SJYR01005567.1, read as the reverse complement.
AACTGGCAGGTCTCAAGGGTTCAAAGGCTCAAGAAGCTCTCTCTCTCGAAAGGATGCACGGAGGGACCAAAGCCGCCTCAGCACAGCCCCTGTGTTTCAGAGCCGATGTCTCTTTGCCTTTGAACCCGCCAACACTTTGACGACCCTCACCTTTGATCTGAGTGTCTGAAGGATCTAAGTGGAAAGTTGCCTTCCTGAGGCAGCTCTCCCTTCAAGACCTCGGAGGGTTCAAAAGGCTCACAGCGCAGAATCGCCCATGTTTATTTCTCTATTTCTTCCATCGCGAACTCAGAGAAGGGGGTTGACTTGTAATGGCTGTGCTGATTAGCATTATCTGTGCTTTCTGAAGATGCGTAACCTTGAATTTGGGGAAATGACCAGCTACAGTCTTTCACGGTGTTCCGCAACCCCCAGCATCCAGAAAAGGGGCGTGACCCATTTGAGTCCAGGGGAAGAGAATGGTTCAAATTCTCTCGTGCCCCTGAGACTCCTGGGGCCTTGGAGAAGGAGACTCAGATTCGGTCGGCCTGGAAGGAAACCTGAGCGTCGGCCTGTGCCGCGAGCGCCCAGGCTGCCCTGGCACTGTGGCCCAGGTCTGCCCAAAGGGCCTGTCCGAGGCCTCCTCCTACAGCACGAGGGGCTCTTTAGACAGGGCCCTCCTATGGTTGCCAGACTCAGCCGTGGGTAGCAAGGCAGGTGCCTAAGCAGTATTTCAGGTCAGGGGCCTCGGGCTTGTCCAACACGCGCCCTAGACACGCAGCTTCAGAGGAAGCCCCCAGCCCCAGCTCTGCGGCCCCCAGCCCCTCAGGGAAACGGGCGTTCCAAGCTTCTTGGCACGTTGTTGGAGACTTCACAGCTGTCCGCACTGGAGGTAAATTTGACAGAGGCCACCCAAATGCCTGTGGCGCTACGACCAGGTGAGAGAGAAAGCACATTGAGGCCAGCAGAGGTGCACGCTCCCGTCTCGCCTGGTGGCTGCAGGGCCAGCTGGGGGTCCTGGGTGTGTGCAACACAGACTCTTCATTAGACACAAACAAAGCTGCTGGTTTCCAGGGAGAGATCCGGTACCAAACAGCGTTCTCGATAGAGGCCTCGAGTGTGCTCAACAGACTCGGCCCAGGCAGCACTTTACCCATTTCTAGTCTCTCCTTCACACACACACACACACACACACACACACACACACACACGCTGTCCTAGGCAATAACCCTGGAATCACTCAGAAGGGTCTGGGGCGCATGTGTCTTCCATCCACTGCCCATCCCTTCCCAGGATTTCAGGCCAATAGCGACAATAAATAACAATCACAATAATAATCACTGTTTTAATCCTCATTACAACCATTTGAGTTAGGTACTGTTATCATTCTAATTTTATAGATGAGGACTCCAGGGCACAGAGAGCAATTTGCCCAAGGTCACACACCTAATAAGCAGGGAACCAAACACACACAGTCTGGCAGCAGAATCCAGGATCTTAACTCTACATGGTACTTATGCATAGCTGCTAAATCACTTTCTAAAAAAAGAGAGAGAGAGAGAGAGAAAGCCTTATTATCCTCTTTATATTTTACAGTGGATGGCTCATTAAAACCAGAGCCAAAATAATTAGCAACCAAATAAATTGGTTTTCTTTCCAAGAGAGTGTTTTCAAACACTCCCCTGAGGTGAGAGAAAATACTTGCATTCAGCCCCGGTTGTGGGGGGGGTGCAGTGAAGTGCATCCTTCTAGAATGGGGGGATCCTTATAAGGAAGCAAATGAGAAGAAAAACAGACAGTTGCTTCTAGGGTGAAATCTATTGATTCTTCTCATCCCCTTACATTTGAGAAAGTTTTAGCCTCTCTCAGGGCCTTCAGACTGTACCGCCTTTGGGAAACTTCCTCCATTTACACCAACCCCTGACCTCTCTCATTTTCTAAAAAGAAGCGTGGCCAGTGCTCTTGGAATCCCTCTGCATGCCAACTGCGCACAGGCATCCTATGCTCTTCTTTGTCTTACAGATGTTATCCTGGTCTCTTCCACTTGTTTCTAAGCATTTTGGTGTAAACACTTATTCCTAGAACACTGTGTGATCATTTTGGCTCTTGTATTGAGTACTGAACGTGTTCTTGTTTTTCTGGGTGAATGTTCCTACTGCCCTTTCGTAACACAAGCTAACATAGTTATATATAATTAGTTCAGGCGGTTAGTGCATCAGTTTAGTTGTGCTCTCCTCTAGACAACCTGTACCCCGAGAGAGCTACCCACAATCCCTCGAAACCCAGCTAGACATTTCATGCCAGGGCACAATGGTCATAAGGGTACTGGCAAGTGGTATACGCTAGAACAGAGCAAACTTGGGAACTGCAGTCCTGAGGAAATTTGGCTGCATGGATAGAGGCTCAGAAGAGTCATTGCATAAAGGAAACATTTATTGTCAAAGTTTTTATTTATGCCATGAGGAAATCTTGCCCTTGAGGCAGAATCAGAAGCCCAAGAGCACACAAGAAGCAAATGGCAGAGTCAGGACTGAAATCCAAGCAGACAGACTCCATACTGTCACTTTCAACAAACAAGCTCCATGCCTCACTTGTTAAAAAAAAAAAAAAATTTATATATATATATATATATAAAATATTTAATGAACCCTTCCCAGTTTCTCAGCAGTAAAGAATCCACCTTCAATGCAAGACATGTGGGTTTAATTCCTGGGTCAGGAAGATTCCTGGGAGTAGGAAATGGCAACCCATTCCAGAATTCTTGCCTGGGAATTCCCACGGGCAGAGGAGCCTGGTGGTCCACGGTCCACAGGGTCACAAGAGTCAGACATGAATTAGCGACTTGACACCAGCAAGCCATCCATAAAACAAAGCTGTCTTCAGAGTCTTCTGTGTAATTTCTTCCTGCATGTGATCCCAATGTACACCTTTCAGTTTTTTCACTCAGTTTTACATACTGTAGAATAGTGGTTTCCTTCCTTGGTTGCACATTGGATTTACCTGGGAATTTTGGAAAATCCTGACGCCCAGCTGTGCTTCAGAGCAGTTCATCAGATCCTAGGGATAGGGCCTTAGCAGCAGCATTTCCGGAGAAGGCGATGGCACCCACTCCAGTACTCCTGCCTGGAAAATCCCATGGACGGAGGAGCCTGGTGGGCTGCAGTCCATGGGGTTGTGAAGAGTCAGACACGACTGAGCGACTTCACTTTCACTTTCACGCATTGGAGAAGGAAATGGCAACCCACTCCAGTGTTCTTGCCTTGAGAATCCCAGGGACAGGGGAGCCTGGTGGGCTGCCGTCTATGGGGTGAAACAGTCAGACACGACTGAAGTAACTTAGCAGCAGCAGCATTTCCAGGAGGTCCTTGTGATTTCAAATGCAGCTGAGTTTAAGTACTTGTGCTTTATAAGTTACCCAAAATGGCTATATACAAGTTTCTACCTGCACCTGTTTGTACCTGTTATTCCCCACAATTGAGAATATTCCATCTCCATTCAAATTTAAGGATTCTTTTTCTACTTCTGTGAAGAACAGCCCTGGAACTTTAATAGGAATTGCACTGAGTCTGCAGATAGCTCTGGGTCGCATGGACATTTTAATGTGTTAATGTTTCCAGTCCACGAACACGGGGTAATATTCCGTCTAGTTGTGTCAATGGGAGAAGGATATTCTCTTTAGTAAATGGTGTTGGGAAACCAGGGTATGCACACGCAAAAGAATGAAACTGGACCCTTATCACATACACAAAAATTAATTCAAAACAAACTGAAAGCTTAAACATAAGAATTAAAACCGAAAAACTGCTAGAAGAAAACAGAGGAACAGCTTCCGAACACTGGTCTTGGCAATGATGTTTTGGGTATAACCCTGGATAGGTAACAAAAGCAAAAACAAACAAATGAGGCTACATCGCACTAAAAAGTTTCTGCACAGTGAAGGAAACGATCAACAAAATGTAAAGGCAACTTATGGAATGGCAGAAAATATTTGCAAACCGCATACCAATAGAGGGCTAAGATCTAAAACATATAAGGACCCCACAGAACTCAAGAGCAAAAACCACAGATACACTTATTTTAAAATGGGCAAAGAACTTGAACAGACATTTTTTCAAAGAAGGCATACAATGTGGAATCCAAAAAAATGTTACAAATGAACTTATTTACAAAACAGAAATAGACTTACAGATACAGAAAATAAATTTATGGTTTCCAAAGAAGAAGGGGTGGGGAAGGGAGGGATAAATTATGAGTCTGGGATTAACAGATACACATCACTATGTACAAGATAAACAATAACGGTCTACTGTACGTACTGTACGGCACAGGGAACTGTATTCAGGACCTTGCATTAATAATAACCTATAATGAATGGAGAAGAACCTGAAGAGTGTGTGTGTGTATATGACTGAGTTTGCTGCACACTTGAAACTAACGACATTGTAAATCAATTATAGTTCACTTTAAAAAATGAATGAGTGCATTAACAAATTAACAAATAAACGAAGGCATACAAACGGCCAAGAGGAAAAGGTGTTCAGCATGACCAATAATCAGAGACATGGAAATGAAAAGCACGGGGAGGGGTTTCTCTGGCGGTCCAGTGGTTAAGAGTCCGCCTACCAGCGCAGGGCAGCTGGGTTTGAGCCCTGGTTCAAGAAGACCCCGCCCGCCCCGGAGCTACTACGTCCATTCGCCACAGTTGCTAAAACGGAGCTCGGGAGCCGCGAGCTGCAGCCCCCGAAGCCGGCCGCCCGGAGCCCACACCCCGCCGCAGTGAGAGGCTGCCGCCGCCCGCGGCACCTGGAGAGAGCCCAGTGAAGCAAGACCTGCACGGATACTCAGTAAAGAAACCTGCGCAAACCCGCAATGAGACAGCTCTCTAGACCTGTTCGATGGCTATCATCAAAAGTCAGAAATCAGCAAGTGATGGTCAGGATGTGGGGAAACTGGATACCGCTGGTGGGGCTGTAAATCGGTACAACGACCAGGAAAGAAACAGATCTTCCTCAAATCATTAAGAACGTAACTACCGCATGACTCAGCAATCCACTTCACGTCCAAAGAAAACGAGAGCAGCGCACCGTGAAGAGCCCTCTGTGGTCCATTGTCCCGCAGCGCCGCACAGCAGCCAAGCACGGCGACGGCCCGAGCGTCCTCCACGGGCGACCGGGGAAAGAAACCGGCAACAATTCGGCCATAAGGAGAGGAAATCCTGCCATTTGCAACAACAGGAACTAGACTAGAGGACGCGGGGCCGAGAGAAACATGCCAAAGGAACACAAACACTGTGGTCTCCACGGCGTCTGGAGTCTAGAAAAGCCAAACTCTCAGAAGCATACAACCGAGATCGCCGGGCGCTGGGGACGCGAGGGGACGGGAGGGGACTGGTGAAGGGCGCAAGCTTTCAGTTACAAGACGAATCTGCTCTGGAGCTGAGGTGCGTGCGGAGACCGCAGTTTACAAGGTGCGGTGCACTCGAGACTTGCCAAGAGAGGAGACCTTAGGTGTTCTCACTACAAGACAGACGGTAAGTAGGCTTATCACCGTGACTGGGGGGATCATCTCACAGCTATACATATATGAAACACCACATTGAACACCCTAAATAGATACAACATTTACTTTTCAATCATACCTCATTAATGCTGGAGGGGTCTTACTCCTTAGCAAAATGAAACTCTTCGGAGGGCTTAAAGCCATGGTGTGACATGGGTTAGAACTGGACTTTGTTAAGAGGATGAGGCTGGGGTGTGGGACAAGAGTTTGAGAACAAGTCAGAGCAGAAGCAGAAGGCCCAACGGGAGATTATGAACATTCACACGGAAGAGTCGGGAAAGGATGATGGGATGGCATTTGATCTAGCTTAATGTGAAACTGCCAAGAGACATACTGTGAAGCACATTCGCCCTTGTTTTACAGTTCCTGGAGTAAGACAGACCCAGCAATTCAANGTGGGACAAGAGTTTGAGAACAAGTCAGAGCAGAAGCAGAAGGCCAAACGGGAGATTATGAACATTCACACGGAAGAGTCCGGAAAGGATGATGGGATGGCATTTGATCTAGCTTAATGTGAAACTGCCAACAGACATACTGTGAAGCACATTCGCCCTTGTTTAACAGTTCCTGGAGTAAGACAGACCCAGCAACTCAGTCATCAATTGCAGTTTGCCTAGTAGGCGAGAGTCTGAAGATCTATAGATTGAAGATGGACCTACCTTGCCCATTTTATCAATAAAAACAGTCTATGCTTCTAAAATTCAAGAAGATGAAGTAAAAAAGAAAAGTATTAGCTCCCTCAAGTGAAAAAGCAGACCTCACTTAGTTATAGATTTAAAACCTTTTATTTTTCCATTGTAAAGGTGTTGCTTTTGAAAATGTGATTTTGGTTAACTCAAAGTGTCATTGCCAAAATATGTCAAACGAGGTTCTCCTTGGGAATAAAATAAAGCAAAGGCAAATTAGTGACTTCCTGAAGAGATGTAAAATGTTGTTTGCTTCCCGTCTCTCCCCCAGTGTCAACACCCTGTTGATCTGGGGGTACTGATTAGTCTTCAAATGTATCAGAGAGAGAGAGGAATTCATAACACCCCAAGTCTTTGATAGCTAAAGGAGTTTGAAGATGAGGACATGCTGCACTTTTAAGAGCAGAGTACTTAAGTGCCACCTTTTCAACAGCACCCAGAGGTTTGGGGAATCAACCAGCTCCAAAAAAACATTATTATGTGCTCTCTGAAGGAAAATTAAAGCACGAGTCAAAATTGTTGGGAGGAACGTTAGTACCTTCCAGAACTGCACACACGTGCTGTGTTCACAGTCCGCCCAGGCCCGAGGCTGATAACCCAGGAACTACTTTCAACACAAGCCAGCAAACGGGAGCAGGTCAGGGGGGCAGCTCCCTGGAGGGCACTGCGATCCCCTCCCTGCAAGCCTCTCACGCAGCGGCCCCGGCCCCCGCCGGCACGGAGAGGCCAGCGCGCCTCGCTGCTCTGGAAGCTCACTCCCCCTCCTCTCCCGCTTGCCCGCGTGGCAGCTTTGCTGTTCATTACAGCTGCTGGTCATACACCTAAGATGGTGTTGGGAGTGAGTGTGATTTGGTTCAGAGGGAGATTTACACACGGCCTTCTGTAAATAATTTAAGCTCCAAAGGTGATGCAGAAAGAAAGCCAGATATGTACCCTCTTTAGAGCTGTAGAATGCACAGCAATGTAACGGCTGTGTAACGCCCACTACAGTCAGTCCTCATCAGAGCGTAATGCTCATACAAGCAACTCCTCTCTCTCTACTTTACAATCTCAACTGTCCATTTTTATCTTCAAAGTCAGCATTCACGGATCCATCCATTCAGCTCACACGTATTAAAGCCATACTGTGTACAGGGCAGTGTACTGGATTCAGTGAGAAAATTCAAGGTGAATAAGACCCAGTCTCCATAGAAGAGCTGACAGTATAGTGTGGCTAATCCCTTGACTTCTGGAGGGAAAACAGTCTACGCGTCAAGTCTGGTTGTCAACCTTGGGCAAGTCTGTAAGTCTCGCAGAGCTCTGCTTTCCATGCCTGTAACGTGGATACAGTAATAAACCGTACAGGGCAGGCATGCGGATGGGCAGACGTGGAGCCAGAGTCCAGCACAGAAAGTGGAAAACCCAGATCAGTCTGCTCCAGGGTCACAGGTGAGCACCAGCCGCGAGAAGTCTGGAAATGCGACTGGGGATAGGACTACGCATGGCCTTGAATGCCAGGCAGATGCGGGCCTCTGGTGTACCCCGGAGTCTTTTTTGTGCAGGAAGAGACGTGGATAAATCCATGCTTCAGATGAATAACCTCAGGTGCAATATGACAAAGAAAGAAGACAGAAATGAAGTCAGTCAAAGGGTAAGAAAAACACACGAGTTCAGACCAAACCACAAAGGATATCCTCAACACGACCCCGAAACAGTGAGAGAAAGCGGCCTGAGCGGATAGTCCACGGAAGAATTGGCTCACACTCTCCACAAGTGTCAGGGGCATAAAAAATAAGGAAAGACTGAGGAAGTGCCACATATCATTGAGAATCAGGATTCATGGTAACTAAGCGCAGTGCGGATCCTGGAACATGTCAAGGACATTCGTGGGAAAACTGGTGAAATTCCAGTAAAGACTGCAGCTCAGTAGGCGGTGTTGCACAGACGCTACTTTCCTGGTAAGCGCGTCATGGGCAGGTGAGGTGGCGATGCTGGGGAAGCTCAGCGAAGGGAATAAGAACCTTCTGTATCACTTATGCAAACTTTTTCACACAAAAGGGTGTTAAGTCTAGGCAAGAGAAGATAAGGGTCTGAATCACAGTAGCGGTTCTAAGAACTGGAAGAAGATGGAGCAGAACGGCTGAGCTGGACACTGACTGGTGTTCGCAGGGTGACGGGGGAGTCGCTGGAAATCTGACTCAAGCCTCAGACTGAACTGAGTTATTACTTTAAGGAAGTCTTGGGAAGAGACGGGTTTTAAAGGAGGGGTAAGGAGTTCTCTCTTGCGCATGCTGAGTTGTGGATGTTGAAAGGTTCACTATAGATATTGACAGGAAATAATGTGAAAGACAAAAGGAAAGATGAGACTCGAGTTACAGACGTGGTCTATGTCATCCATATGCATCCCACACACAGGAGGTAACAGCTGAATCTACGGGAGTGAACACACTTAACAAAATGTTAAATATGGGCAGTGAAGGCGTGAAGAAAAAATATGTAAATAGACACTTTTTATTTTTAGGAAATATCCACATTTAAGAAGCAGATAAAGAGAGGCCAACCACATTAGAGCTCCATTTCTTTCATTAGGAAAAAGCTAATTTTCAAAAATATAACAGATTTAGGGTAAAATTAGGTTTCAGAAGACATCAGTCTGTACTGCCATAATGGAGGTAATTAGTGATGGGAATTAAACAAAAAATACAAGAGAAAACTAAGGGTCATAGGCCAATTCTTTCAAATAAATAGAAACATTTCAAGAACTACGTTAATGGAGAAATCCAGCTTGGGATCTGAAATCTCAGTAGCATGTTGTAAAAGAATTTGACTGTACTTTTTACCATTAACCTTAAAAGGTAAAACCCTAACTCTGCAAACATACTTTTTTCCTACAGAATTCTATTATTCATTTAGGAGAATAAGAGACTGAAAATGAGATGAGCTTGGATTGTCATGCATTTTAGGAAAATTTGCTCAAGAAAAGTACGATGTTTTAAGTTTTCCAAAAAAGAGTTTCTTCACAAGTATTTTAAAGGTGTTTGCCCATGTCTGAGGCTCACAGATCATAAGTTCACACTTTGGTGAGCCTGTTCTGAAAATGGATGGCCTCTGGTCTGGCAGCTTCCTGGTGCAGCTGGAGGGTGGCCTAGCTACAGAGGATGCACTTCAGGGAGCGGCGCCTCCTCCAGCGCCACGGGAGGCTCGAGGGCCTCGTCGCGCTCCCGCACCCTTGGCCCCTGGCCTCTCCCGCGGGATTTGAACGGGCAGCTGAGAAGATCACATAGACTCTGTGGCAACGAAAACGAGAAGCCGCAAGACGTGCAAGTGTCAGCAGCCATGCTTTCTGCAAGTCTCTTTAAAGACAATCATAAACCAAAACAGATTATTTCTGTGAGGCTTCCCTGGTGGCTCAGACGATACAGTGTCTGCCTGCAATGCGGGAGACCCAGGTTCAATCCCTGGGCTGGGAAGATCCCCTGGAGAAGGAAATGGCAACCCACTCCAGCACTCTTGCCTGGAAAATTCCATGGACTGAGGAGCCTGGTGGGCTACAGACCACGGGGTGGCAAAGAGTCGGACATGACTGAGCAACTTCACTTTCACTTAGATTATTTTGTGATTGAAGATGACCCAAAGGCATCATTGTTCCAGCTGTTGCTGACGCACAGCTGTGTCCCTGCCCCTTTTCAGCTCCGTGCAGGCACGCATTAGTGCCTCCAGTGACCCTTGCAACAGGCTCCCTCCCCCTTTTCTGCCCAAGTGGTGGCAGAAAGCTACTTCTGCCAGATGAAGCCGTGACAGCTGAGGCTAACACTCCCAAGGGGCAGCCTGGCTAAGGGGACTCAGTCTCCCTACGAACTTAGTCCACTGTGAACAAAGCCAGGGCATGTGAGGAAATTCTAGCTGAGCTATTTCAAAACTATTTCAAATCCTAAAAGATGATGCTGTTGAAGTGCTGCACTCAATATGCCAGCAAATTGGGAAAAACTGCCTTGGCCATAGGACTGGAAAAGGTCATCTTTTATTCCAATCCCAAAGAAAAGCAATGCCAAAAAATGTTCAAACTACCACACAATTGCACTCATCTCACACACTAGTAAAGTAATGCTCAACATTCTCCAAGCCAGGCTTAAACAGTACTTGAACCCAGAACTTCCAGATGTACAAGCTGGATTTAGAAAAGGCAGAGGAACCAGAGATCAAATTACCAACATCTGTTGGATAATCAAAAAAGCAAGAGAGTTCCAGAAAATCATCTACTTCTGCTTTATTGACCATGCCAAAGCCTTTGACTGTGTGGATCACAACAAATTGTGGAAAATTCTTAATGAGATGGGAATACCAGACTACCTGACCTGCCTCCTGAGAAATCTGTATGCAGGTCAGAAAGCAAAAGTTAGACCTGGACATGGAACAACAGACTGGTTCCAAATAGGAAAAGGAGTACACCAAGGCTGTATATTGTCACCCTGCTTATTTAACTTATATGCAGAGTACATCATGCGAAATGCTGGGCTGGAAGAAGCACAAGATGGAATCAAGATTGCCGAGAGAAATATCAAAATAACTTCAGATACACAGATGACACCACCCTTATGGCAGAAAGTGAGGAGGAGCTAAAAAGCCTCTTAATGAAAGTGAAAGAGGAGAGTGAAAAAGTTGGCTTAAAACCCAACATTCAAGGAAACGAAGATCATGGCATCTGGTCCCATTACTTCATGGCAAATAGATGGGGAAACAATGGAAACAGTGAGAGAATTTTTATTTTCTTTTGCTCCAAAATCACTGCAGATAGTGACTGCAGCCACAAAATTAAAAGATGCTTGCTCCTTGGAAGAAAAGCTATGACAAACTTAGACAGCATATTAAAAAGCAGAGGCATCACTTTGGCAACAAAGGTCCATCTAGTCAAGGCTATGGTTTTCCCAGTGGTCATGTATGAATGTGAGAATTGGACCATAAAGAAGGCTGAGCACCAAAAAATTGACGATTTTGAACTGTGGTGCTGGAGAAAATTCTTGAGAGTCCCTTGGACTGCAAGGAGATCCAACCAATCCCTTCTAAAGGAGATCAGTCCTGTATATTCATTGGAAGGACTGATGCTGAAGGTGAAGCTCCAATACTTTGGCCCCCTGATGCAAAAAGCTTAGTAATTAGAAAAGACCCTGATGCTGGGAAAGACTGAGGGCAGGAGGAGAAGGGGACGACAGATGATGAGGTGGTTGGAGGGCATCACCGACTCCATGGACATGAGTTTGAGCCAGCTCCGGGAGTTGGTGATGGACGTGGAGGCCTGGCGTGCTGCAGTCCTTGGGGTCACAAAGAGTTGGACACGACTGAGTGGCTGAACAGCAACAAAGAGGACTCTTCTCTAGTTATTCTTTTAATCCGTTTCTAATGAGTCCTTTGGAGAAGGCAATGGCACCCCACTCCAGTACTCTTGCCTGGAAAATCCCATGGACAGAGGAGCCTGGTAGGCTGCAGTCCATGGGGTTGCGAAGAGTCAGACATGACTGAGCGACTTCACTTTCACTTTTCACTTTCATGCATTGGAGAAGGAAATGGCAACCCAATCCAGTGTTCTTGCCTGGAGAATCCCAGGGACAGGGGAGCCTGGTGGGCTGCTGTCTCTGGGGTGGCACACAGTCGGACACGACTGAAGCGAGTTAACAGTAGCAATGAGTCCTTGTGCCCAAGGATAGGGCTTGTTTGTTAAATCTGAACTCCTAAAGACAGGGGCTTCATTTCTCTTTCCTGTCTTTCTTGTTTGGTGTTGGGGTTAAATGCATCATCTGACCTCTAATCTGGACCAGGGAAGCATTCCTCTGTCTCTAGCACGACTCTGCACGTGGGGTTTGGTTTTCTGAAGAAACAGTCTTATTTTTAAAGACAAAGAAAAACAACATACAATTTGTGATACACGTAGGCAAAAAAAAAAAAGAGAGAGAGAGAGAGAAAGAGAGAGTTTTTGGGCCAACCAAAATTGTATGTGAATCTCTCCTCTGCCACACACTAACTTGGTGACCTTGAATAACTTGCTTAACCGTTCTGAACTTGTAATAATAACTGGCACTGAACCGTTTGCCGTGTTTTACAAAGCAGCTACTATTCACCCCCTTTTTATAGATGAGGAAACTGAGGTTTAGAAAAGTTTCCACTTGCCAATGGACACTGCATGGTGGACTCCAAATCTTATACTTAACCACCGGCTGACATTACATGACAATGCCTGTCTCATAAGAACTGTAAAAATCAAGAAGAGATTGCAGGTGCGCCTGGCATTCTAAATGTGATGGTAGTGATTATGATTCATTCTGAAGAACGAAGTCTGTGTTTTTCTCTTTTCTTTTTTATATGTCCAGCTCTAGGCTGCAGGAATCAAAAGTTGATCACTTTGAAAGACAGAGATTCCTGCAAGAGAATCGGGCACCACTTGGGCGAGGTGTCTTTGCTGTTGTTTTAATGGTCGCATCAAGAAGTAACAGTCAAATTAACCCTTCTATAGACAGAGTCTATCCGGCAAATGTGGGTTAAGCAACAGGGTCACTGGCTAAGCACCAGTGAATAGGATAGCCCGCGGGTTGGGTTCTGACCTTCTCGACTCAGAAAGACCGCAGAAGCCAGAAAGCAGGGTGGACGAGGCCCGTTTCGGTGGCGAGAGATCTATCCTCAGCGTCCCCGAGGGGCCTTCACGCTGCCCCCTCTTATCTCTCCATCCCTTGGGTTTGTTGCTCCGGCCCCTGTTCCTTTGAGCCCAGAGAATCCTGGGCTTGCCTTGGAAACACACATCTTGCCACAGCTAACCAGACGAGCACAGCAAAGATACGGCATGTGACCACGCAACCAGGCAGTTGGTCTCTGACGGCGTGAACAAACTTAATGACAAAATCCACTTGTTCCTTATAGACTAAATCATACCTTCTTCTTGCCTATCTGGCTCGGCCTTTTCCCCTCAGCCAGACTCTTGGTATAGTTCAGTTCAGTTCAGTTCAGTCGCTCAGTCGTGTCCGACTCTTTGCGACCCCATGAATCGCAGCACGCCAGGCCTCCCTGTCCATCACCATCTCCCGGAGTTCACTCAGACTCACGTCCATTGAGTTGGTGATGACATCCAGCCATCTCATCCTCTGTCGTCCCCTTCTCCTCCTGCCCCCAATCCCTCCCAGCATCAGAGTCTTTTCCAATGAGTCAGCTCTTTGCATCAGGTGGCTAAAGTACTGGAGTTTCAGCTTCAGCATCATTCCTTCCAAAGAAACCCCAGGGCTGATCTCCTTCAGAATGGACTGGTTGGATCTCCTTGCAGTCCAAGGGGCTCTTAAGAGTCTTCTCCAACACCACAACCGCTCAGCCTTTTCCCCTCAGCCATACTCTTGGTATAGGTGAGAATTTAAAAACTCTTTCCAACACTCAATATCAAAGACTTCCTCTCTGTGCTCAGATCTTTGGGACAAAGTTTCACTGTCACCTGATTTCACACCCAAAAGCTGTCCGTATCTTCCTTCCCTGAGACGTGGGGTGTCTTATCCGTCTGTCTCAGCACCTACTGCAGATGACTAGCTCACCGCTGCTGTCGCGGCGGCAACCACAGCGACGACAGGGCAAAAATGTCCTCATTCTTCCTGCCCTTTTCAAAAACAGCTTGTCACGTAGAGGTTATGTTTTTATTAAAAGAATTCATCTCTTTTTCAACTTTCTATGTCAAATGAATCATTGTAACTGGACAATGACGTTTTTTGTCCAATCCACTATGGACTCAGACCAGCTAGTTAAATAAAAATTAGCTGAAGAAACAGAAGTTACTTTTATTAAATACTACTACTCCAGGGGATAGTGAAGGACGCGGAAGCCTGGCGTGCTACAGCCCACAGGGTCACAAACAGCTGGACAATGACTCAGCAACTGGACGAGAACAACAGCAGCTGCCCCTCTACATGCATTCCCATGGAAGCCTTAAGCATAAGTTCCGACGTTTGGGCCGTGCCTGACCTTACTCATAACTGTTCACACGAATGTGTCTGTGTTTGCAGCAGACAATGTATCCAGTGTCTGACGCAGAACCAGAGACCAAAATACTGCAGTCGGTCTAGGGGATGAGAGACAGCATCTCCACTGATGGAACTGGGATGATGATGGCCCCATAGATTCAACAGCAAGATTAGAGTTCACAGATACAGCGAACCCCAAGGCATTCAGTGTTTAGGGAACGTTAGCTCTTGATATACGGCATATGTCTATGTTAAAACTGCCCACTCTCTCTCTCTCTCTCACTGAACCATCTGAAGGACATCCTCGGAGATTTAAGTGTGGAATTACTGACTCAACCAAACCTCAGACAATTATTCAAGGTCATTTAAGAGATGCTTCAGGGTCACCACTCCTGCAAACAGCCATTCTCTTAGAAGGTAGTGGTGAAATTCCGCGAGGCTTTCATGATTTGGGGGCTGATGACTGGCAGAAGCAAAGAACAGTGGCAGAGACACTCGCCCACTTTGTGCTGCTTGTGTCCAGGCAGAGCTGACGGGGCTGTTAACTTTGGTGACCCTACACTGACAGGGAGGCCTGGCGGGCTGCGATCCATGGGGTCGCAGAGAGTCGGACACGGCTGAACGACTGAACTGAACTGAACTGAACACAGTTCTCTGCGCTTGGGTAGTGCTTGTGCAGCCATCAGACTGACCCTCTGGGAAAAAACGGGAAAACAAGTCAGCAACAGGCAACGCTTTTGCCAGTTTCTACCAGTTTCAGCGACCGCTGCCTTTCCATTGCTGGTCTCCAAGAGAACACGTGACTCTCTGGGCAGATGACTAATTTGAGAGTCACAGAGTTAACTTCACTTATCAGCATTTCCTTCAAATTTGCTCCGAGAAGAGTATTGTGAATAATGGGGTGAGCTTTTAAATCAAAGACACTTAAACTGGATCCCCAGGGGGACACCCCATGGATTGAGTAAATCCAGAAAAGTTACACAGCTTTCTGAATGCCCATTTCCTCATCAGAAATATTTCCTGCCACAAAGGCTTGTTCTTACGAGTTCATATTCACGTGTGCAAAGCACCCAGTGTGGGCCTGGCAAGCGGGAGCCAGTTGACAACAACTCATTTTCTATAAAATACTATTAACATTTCCATCTACTCTCTGACACTGTTCTAGGTAACTGGTGAATCTAGTAATGCTCTGATCTAACAGAACAAAGGCGTGAAAAGGGCTACAAATTTATGAATCAAAGATGGTGTTCACACAGCTACTAAAAACTCATGATTTTTGCATGCTCTAAAGTCATCTATATTTACTTATACAAAATATTCAGCAAATGCTTTATTCAGATTTTACTAATAAGAGGACTTTCTACACATCTGCTTTGCTTACATGATAGTCAAATATAGCTAATAATTTCAAAAAAGGTAGCTTGCAATTAAAGGTCAATTTTCACGTCTTTAATACAGTGATAGTAGTGCTTATCTAATAGGGTTGTTTTGAAACTTAAGAGAATGCCCCAAAAGCACAAAATAAAACTTATAGAATATTGTAAGTTATGAGCTTTTTTTTTTTACCATTAAGTCAACAATGGTCGTTCTTTGCAAAGCAAATTACCCAATTAGTAATTTGCTAATTGTTCTTCCAAATGATTACAGTGACTATTTATGCATGACATTTTAAGTAGTTAAAACAAGTCACAACAATAAACATCCCTAAAATGATAAAATGTAGCAAAACACTCTCCCATATTTCAGAGGACATTCTAGTTTCTGAAAAAGTCAAAATAAAGTTATACAATGAACAAAAATAGCTAGATTTGCAAAAAGTAGACAGTGGCTGGTGGTGAATCAAGTTCTTTTGTTTTGCAGTCTTTATATGTGCAGTGTGTCGAGCAATCACTTCTTACACAAAGCCCCAGATGCCTGACACACTGTGTAAACAAGCTGCCCTCTGCTCTGCTGAAGTCAGAAACTCTTGCACAACCATTTGGTGTGTCCTTTTGGTCCTAAAGTTTGTCAGCTTTTGGCTTGTGGGTATAATCTGATGTCTAAAATTTGCCAGTTTAATCAAATACATCCCCATATTTACTCAAATTAACAAGAGTGATACTTTTAATTATACAAGGCTTATTCCCTGGACCTCTTTGAAAATGCGATGAAAGCTGTGGGTTTTCTCTGCATACTACACACACACACACAAGATTTTGAAGGCTGCTTCAGGAATCATCCAGGCACACAGCAGAGATTAAGCACGCTTGATGCAGACGAAACAGGTGTGTCCTTGAGGGTTCGGGGAGGGCAAGGTGAGCTGCGTCTGTGTACCACAGTCGTCTCTGTATACCTGGACTCGCATGGGGTCCTGATAACATAGGTTCTCAGCAAATACTGAAACGATGGAAGAAGGCGTGAAACATGGAGCACAAAGGACAGGCAGAGAACAGCCGAGGAGCCCTGCCGCCCTGTTTCATGAGAGCGAGAGCACTCTCCCGTCCAAACGGCCGCGCCTTGGAGACGGGCATTCTGCTCGGCTCCATCAGCACGGCCGCCTCTGGGGACCTGGAAGAGGTGATGGTCTCACAGAGTGACCGATTCACAGCAAAGACAGAGTTTGTCTGGGACGCGTGGGTCTCACGAGATCGCAGGTTTTCCTCACTGAGCTCAGCGACCTGTGACTCTTGCCTCATTCACAGGTTAACAGTCTAGCTTGCTGGCCACTGACATCACAGCCATTTACTGCAAACCACAGAGGACAAACCCTCCCCTGGCACCAGGACTGTCT
>SJYR01005566.1:0-18413 GCA_006410655.1 Kobus ellipsiprymnus | reverse complement strand
AAAAAAAAAAAAACCTTCACCAATATAATTCCTAACCATCCCACTATACTGACAATTTCTAACTTCCCAAAGGAATTTGCCTTTAGTAAGTCTAAAACATCTCATGCCTCTCAGGTTGGGAGGCTGTAAACAATCACATGTGGCTGGACAAACCTATACAGGTGGACTAGATAGCCTTCAGAGGAGTCCA
Organism: Kobus ellipsiprymnus; assembly: GCA_006410655.1. Taxonomy (NCBI): domain Eukaryota; kingdom Metazoa; phylum Chordata; class Mammalia; order Artiodactyla; family Bovidae; genus Kobus; species Kobus ellipsiprymnus. The sequence continues at coordinate 18,223 of SJYR01005566.1, read as the reverse complement.
TAAGTTTAAACACTCTTATCATGCCCAGGAATTTTTATTGACTTGGAACTGCACATTTACTCCTTCTCCAAGAAAACTGGTGGGGAACAGCCCCCCATAAAGTCAGAGGTGTAGGTGAAAGCATGAAACATAAAGTAGATAGACTCTGGTTTTGGGGGTAGATGCTTGGGAACAAGGGGTTTCCTGAGGCTTGATCAGGCCTTTGCATATGCCAAGCCTCCTTCCTCATGACCTTTGCCATGGGTGGAGTTCCTCACACTGGCCCCCAGGAAACTAGTAACTAGAAGAGATGTCACAGTAGAAGAAAGTGATTTTGTTTTTTAAGAAAACATTTAAATAAGTCTATAAACTAGCCTGGTGGGCTGCCATCTATGGGGTCACACAGAGTTGAACACTACTGAAACGACTTAGCAGCAGCACCATCAACTAAGATAGAGCTTCCCTGGTGGCCCTACGGGCAATCCTCCTGCATTGCAGGGGAAGCCAAAATGAGGGGTTCAATCACTGGATAGGGGAAGAACCCCTGGGGTAGGAAATGACAACCCACTCAAGTATTCTTGCCTAGAAAATTCTGTAAACATAGGAGCCTGGTGAGCTATTGCCATGGGGTCACAAAGACTCAGACAGAATGAGCATGCACACACAGATCAGCTAAGATAGGAAGGTAGTGAGAAGATAAATTTAAAAAACAGGTTTGCTTTAATCACTAACATCAAACTTAGTTTGCCATTTTATCATAGACATAACCAGCTTTGTGAAGGAAAGTAGAAGTAAGAAAGATCTCCTCTTCCTCGAAATGCTTCTGGCACATTCTTTTTATTTTTCCATATATAAAGAGCCTATAAGGAAAAAAAAAAAAACAAAACTTCTGAAACAAGATCATTCACTCTCTATTGTATATTTTCCATCTTCTTTTTCTTTCAGTATTATTATTCCGCTGCTTATCTTCCACATCTGATAAGTAAAGTTTGTCTTTATTCTTTGTTTTGGGGTTGTTTTTTTTTTTTTTTTGGTCTATTTTTAGTATAAAATTTACTAATTTCCTGCTTTGCTATTGCAGGTATTTATAAAATGACATGACTATGAGAAAGATATTTCTGCTAGTGTAACATTGTTACTATGGCTGTGTTCAAGACTGACAATGTTACTGATATATAACTCAGGTAAGTTTGTGGATGAGATGGTGTATTCAGTGTTTAAACTCAAAGAATAAACTAAGGAGAAACGCTCATGCTCAAATTTTAGCTTCCATCAGAATCATTCACAGAAAACACTGCTTTCTGGGTTCCAACCCTAGAGATTCTGACTCAGTCTAGGGTGAAGCTCAGGTATTTAAATTACTAGCAAATTTGTAGGTAGTGCTAATGCTGCTGCTTGCCAACTTCACAGTCAGTGAAATTCACTAACAAGGAAAACCACGTTCCCAGGTGGGATGGAGTATATATAAAAGGAAATGACACCATTTTAATACTTGTTAAATAATCAGAGAAGTAAAATGGACTGGAATGAGTGAATTTAACTCAGATGACCATTATACCTACTACTGCAGGCAGGAATTCCTTAGAAGAAACGGAGTAGCCATCATGATCAACAAAAGAATCCAAAATGCAGTACTTGGATGCAATCTCAAAAACGACAGAATGATCACTGTTCATCTCCAAGGCAAACCATTCAATATCGCAATAATCCACGTCTATGCCCCAGCCAGTAATGCTGAAGAAGCTGAAGTTGAACGGTTCTATGAAGACCTACAAGACCATTTAGAGCTAACACCCAAGAAAAATGTCCTCTTCATTATAGGGGACTGGAATGCAAAACCAGGAAGTCAAGAAACACCTGGAGTAATAGGCAAATTTGGCCTTGGAATATGGAATGAAGTGGGGCAAACGCTAATAGAGTTTTGCCAAGAGAATGCACGAGTCATAGAAAACACCATCTTCCAACAATGCAAGAGAAGACTCTACACATGGACATCACCATGGTCAACACCAAAATCAGATTGATTATATTCTTTGCAGCCAAAGATGGAGAAGCTCTATATAGTCTACAAAAACAAGAACAGCAGCTGACTGTGGCTCAGATCATTAATTCCTTATTGTCAAATTCAGACATAAATTGAAGAAAGTAGGTAAAATGACTAGACTATTCAGGTATGACCTAAATCAAATCCCTTATGATTATACAGTGGAAGTGAGAAATAGATTTAAGGGCCTAGATCTGATAGATATAGTGCCTGATGAACTATGGACAGAGGTTCATGACATTGTACAGGAGAAAGGGATCAAGAACATCTCCATGGAAAAGAAATGCAAAAAAGCAAAATGGCTGTCTGAGGAGGCCTTACAAAGAACTGTGAAAAGAAGAGAAGTGAAAAGCAAAGGAGAAAAGGAAAGATATAAGAATCTGAATGCAGAGTTCCAAAGAATAGCAAGAAGAGATAAGAAAGCCTTCCTCAGCAATCAATGCAAAGAAATACAGGAAAAGAACAGAATGGGAAAGACTAGAGATATCTTCAAAAAAATTAGAGATACCAAGGGAATATTTCATGCAAAGATGGGCTTGATAAAGGACAGACATGGGATGGACTTAACAGAAGCAGAAAATGTTAAGAAGAGGTGGCAAGAATACACAGAAGAACTGTANTCTTCAAAAAAATTAGAGATACCAAGGGAACATTTCATGCAAAGGTGGGCTCTATAATGTACAGAAATGGTATGGACCTAACAGAAGCAGATGCTAAGTGGTGGCAAGAATACAAAGAAGAACTGTACAAAAAAGATTTTCATGACCGAGATAATCACGATGGTGTGATCACTCACCTAGAGCCAGACATCCTGGAATGTGAAGTGAAGTGGGCCTTAGAAAGCATCACTATGAACAAAGCTAGTGGAGGTGATAGAATTCCAGTTGAGCTATTTCAAATCCTGAAAGATGATGCTGTGAAAGTGCTACAGTGAATAAGCCAGCAAATTTTGAAAACTCAGCAGTGGCCACAGGACTGGAAAATGTCAGTTTTCATTCCAACCCCAAAGAAAGGCAGTACCTAAGAATCCTAAACTACTGCACAATTGCATTCATCTCACATGCTACTAAAGTAATGCTCAAAATTCTCCAAGCCAGGCTTCAGCAATACATGAAGCATGACTTTCCAGATGTTCAAGAANAAGTGAAGAGGAACTAAAAAGCCTCTTGATGAAAGTGAAAGAGGAGAGTGAAAAAGTTGACTTAAAGCTCGACATTCAGAAAAGTAAGATCATGGCATCCGGTCCCATCACTTCATGGCAAATAGACGGGTAAATAGTGGAAACAGTGTCAGACTATTTTTTTCGGCTCCAAAATCACTGTAGATGGTGATTGCAGCCATGAAATTAAAAGACACTTACTCCTTGGAAGAAAAGTTGTGACCAACCTAGATAGCATATTGAAAAGTAGAGACAGTACTTTTCCAACAAAAGTCCATCTAGTCAAAACTATGGTTTTTCCAGTAGTCATGTATGGATGTGAGAGTTGGACCGTGAAGAAAGCTGAGCGCCAAAGATTGATGCTTTTGAACTGTGGTGTTGGAGAAGACTCTTGGACTGCAAGGAGATCCAACAGCCCATTTTAAAGGAGATCGGTCCTGGGTGTTCTTTGGAAGGAATGATGCTAAAGCTGAAACTCCAGTACTTTGGCCACCTCGTGGGAAGAGTTGACTCATTGGAAAATATTCTGATGCTGGGAGGGATTGGGGACAGGAGGAGAAGGGGACGACAGAGGATGAGATGGCTGGATGGCATCACGGACTTGATGGACGTGAGTTTGAGTGAACTCCGGGAGTTGGTGATAGACAGGGGGGCCTGCGTGCTGCAATTCAGGTCACACTCTTTGGGGTCATGAAGAATCAGACACAACTGAGGGACTGAACTGAACTGAAATAACTTTTATTAACTCCAACTAGCATCATCACTGTTTGAAGAGAGAAGAAATAACACAAATCATACATTATTGTCCTTTGAAGATCACAGGTTATTAAAATCAGAATTCTCTCATTAATAACCTGAAACTGAGGCTCTGAGATTTGAATGTGTTTTAATGGCTCACAACATAGAGCACATCCAAATATTTCAGATTATTGTTTCAGAAAGTGAAACATAGAGACATGTGGGATTTTGAAAAATTTTAATGGAAGTCCCTTTAAGAAGTGCCTGGAAAAGTATCAGATAATAATATATGTTTCAAAAGCACTATCTCTGACTCGGAGACATGTCTAAATCTGCGAAATTATCAACATAGATTTAAGTCAAATACATTCTTTTTCTTTTTGGGTCATTGTGCTCCACATTGTGCTTCATTGTTTTATAGCAAAAAGGAAGCTAAAGGACATTTTCTGAGTGTCACAACAGTGTCGCTATTATAAGCAGAGTTGCAGCGCTAGGCAACTCATCTTTAACCACAGCATGTGTCTCTACGTGGCCACATACACTGGATAATTGACCTTCAGCTGGATGTGGGTGTCTGTTAAACATAGGGTTTCCCTGGTGGCTCAGATGGTAAAGAATCTGCCTACAATTCAGGAGACTCTTGTTTGATCCCTGGGTCTGGAAGATTCCCTGGAGAAGGGAATGGCTACCCAGTCCAGTACTCTTGCCTGTAGAATCCCATGTACAGACAGGCCTGGCATTTTGAAAACTCCTTGTTTTTGGTTTTGATGTAATCATTAAAGCACCCTCCCATTAAGAGCCCTGGGAGGAATGGACCACCTAAGTCTAACCTTTACTCTGTGTATGATTTGAGCTCAGCTAGTTCTGGTTTCCAGAGAAGGCAGTGGTGACCCACTCCAGTACTCTTGCCTGGAAAATCCCATGTAAGGTGGAGCCCAGTAGGCTGCAGTCCATGGGGTCGCTAAGAGTTGGACACGACTGAGCGACTTCACTTTCACTTTTCACTTTCATGCATTGAAGAAGGAAATGGCAACTCACTCTAGTGTTCTTGCCTGGAGAATCCCAGGGATCAGGGAGCCTGATGGGCTGCTATCTATCGGGTTGCACAGAATCAGACAGGACTGAAGCAACTTAACAGCAGCAGCAGTTCTGGTTTCAATATGAACCCTATCCCTTTCTCAGTGCATCAGCTCAGCAAGTTAACTACACTTTCAATGATTTAATTTTCTCCTCTGAAAACTAAGGATAAAATGCCTATCTCACTATAATAAAAACTGCTAGCTAATATATGTAAATCACCCCATACTTCTGTTATTCCTATATTTCTATCAAATTATCCAGGAGAAATAGAAAAAGGATGTAAATAGGTGATCTTGCTGGGAAAGTAAAGATATTTAACTAAAAACAACAAATATAAGCTATTGTGCATGCATGCTCAGTCACTCAGTTTTGTCCGATTCTTAGCAAACCCATGGACTGTAGCCTGCAAGGCTCCTTTGTTCAGGGATTATCCCAGCAAGAACACTGGAGTGGGTTGCCACTGCCTCCTCCAGAGGATCTTCCTAACTTAGGGATCAAACCGGTGTCTCCTGTGGCTCCTGCATTGGCAGGTAGATTCTTTACCATGGAGCCACCTGAGGAGCCCCATAAAGCGATTGTACAACTGAAATATTTGTCTGGTCTTTGTCCTGGGTTCCTGGCATGAAGCTTCTAAAATTTTTGGAATTTCTTAAGTGATAGCAGTTTTCACATTGTATTAATGAATGATTCACTGTTGAACCCTAGATAGCTTTACAGTGGAGGATGGTCACCCAAAAGACTCTGTGATTATACAGTTTGGACTGAGCTAGCCCAGTTTCCTGGACGATAAGGGGCTGGAAATTGAGTTAAATCATGTGGTCAGTGATTTAATCAATGAATCACACCTACATAATGAAATCCCAATTAAAAACTCCTTATATCAAAGTTTAGTGTAGTTTCCTGCTTGATGAACACATTATTGTGCTGGGATGGTATCAATTCTAATTCCATAAGGAGAGGACATGGAAGCTGCACATTCCTATGAGTCATATGTTCAAATGAGATAATAAGATATATTTAAATTTCCACCTCCTCTTATCTAATGCATCATAATAATTGCTCTTTTTATCCCTGTTTTCTCTTATGTTATGAATTAATAATTTTGGAATCATGGCATATAATATTAGTCATGTGTGCCCAGATGTCCCAAACTGAAAGTATGGGAAGACCTCGGGCTGGGAAGTTGTGATGAGTTATGTGAAACCAAGGGCAAGATATGGATAAGCTTCTTAGTAGTAGAGGCTATGTATTCCCAGGAGGCTCAGCGGTAAAGAACCTGCCTGCCAAAACACGAGATATAAGAGAACTGGGTTCAATCCCTGAGCTGGAAAAGTCCCTAGAGAAGGAAACATCAACCCATTCCAATATTCTTGCCTGGAAAATTTCATGGACATAGGAGCCTGGAGGGTAACAGTCCATAGGATGGCAAAGAGTCAGACACAACTGAGCAACTGGGCACAGAGGCCATGTAAATCACGTTGTTGATTAATATGCAAATGCTTTATATAATATTCTTACAGTAGGATAAATAAAAGAGAAGTGTGAAAATGGGAATTGGTGAATAAACAGTCAAGTGTAGTTAAGAGGAAGCTCAGAGATGAAAGTAAAGGAGCTAAGTTGAGCAATTGATTTTAAGGTTTTCTGCTTCACAACTGAGGACTCTGCTTCTGTCTCACTTCACTTGATCTTAAAGGATAACTTTTCCAAAGGCAAAGATCCTACTTAATTTAACTTTGTCTCCACTTTTACCACTCCTGAAACTTTACAATTTACCCAGTTGTCAGCCCACTATCACCTCCCTTCTCCAATTCCTCAACTTTCTCTCATTATTCCTTGCAACTCAGACTTTTATCTAGTTTTATTCACCGAATTCATTCCAACAGAATTCACTTTGCTGATTTGACAAATTTTTCAAAAGATCAAATTAGCTAAATATGCTTCTTTTGTCAGATATTTATACAATTTACAGCAATTCAAATCAGATCATGTGGTTTTATTAGCTTTTGAGATTTCTGAAATATTTTTTGTTGTCTAACTTTCAGGTTGGTTTATAAGTAGTTTGAAAGCTTTTTTCAATATTTTCCTTCACCATGTCCTTACAGCTAAATCCAGTGAGAGCTGGAAGAAGGAGAGGGAGGAAGGGAGGAGACTTTCATCTGGGGAAAAACTATGGAAGTTCATTCAGAAAATTGTCTTTTTGATAATTTAGCCACAGGAAAAAAATAGCTTTTGGCCAATGAGCTCAAAGAGAATTGGCCTGTTTTCTTCAGCTTTAGACAGTAAAGCTTTAACTTTGCAGATGAACATTCAAAGAAGTAGGATTTTTTCCCTCTTTGACTGTGTATCACATTCCTAGAAAATTATAGAATAAAATTCTGCTACAGAAAGGAGCTAGACACAGCAGTAACAATTGCCCATTTTGTACACTTATTTATGATCTTGAAATATGCATTAACAGAAAAATTAGTTCATTAAATTAAAGAATATGGGGCCAAGTTCTTAAGGAGACAACATAATGGAATTGTGGATACAAATGAAATTTAACGTGTGCTAAGGAATCACAAGAACTGTCTGCCAGCCACTCTGTAAATCTCATCAGGGACAGAGATGATGTAGTTCAGTTCAGTCACTGAGTCATCTCTGACTCTTTTCGACCCTATGCACCACAGCGTGCCAGGCCTTCCTGTCCATCACCAACTCCGGGAGCCTACCCAAACCCATGTCCATTGAGTTGGTGATACCATCCAACCATCTCACTATCTGTTGTCCCCTTCTCCTCCTGCCCTCAATCTTTCCCACCATGAGCGGCTTTTCAAATAAGTCAGCTCTTGGCATCAGGTGGCCAAAGTATTGGAGTTGTAGCTTCAACATCATGCTTTCCAATGAACACCCCGGACTGATCTCCTTTAGGATGGACTGGTTGGATCTCCTTGCAGTCCAAGGGACTCGCAAGAGTCTTCTCTAATACCATGGTTCAAAAGCATCAGTTCTTCGGTGCTCAGCTTTCTTTATAGTCCAGATTTCACATTCATACATGACTACTGGAAAAACCATAGCCTTGACTAGATGGACCTTTGTTGACAAAGTAATGTCTCTCCTTTTTAATATGCTGTCTAGGTTGGTCATAGCTTACCTTCCAAGGAGTAAACATCTTTTAATTTCATGGCTGCAATCACCATCTGCAGTGACTTTGGAGCCAAGAAAAATAAAGTCAGCCACTGTTTCCACTGTTTCCCCATTTATTTGCCATGAAGTGATGGGACCGGATGCCATGATCTTAGTTTTCTTAATGTCGAGCTTTAAGCCAACTTTTTCACTCTCCTCTTTCACTTTCATCACGAGGCTCTTTAGTTCTTCTTCACTTTCTGACATAAGGGTGTTGTCATCTGCATATCTGAGGTATTGATATTTCTCCCTGCAAGCTTAAAAACGAAATCTCTTCTATTTAAAAGAATTCTTTCCCATCAACTTGCAAGAGAAAATGTTGATGCCGAAGCAACAGTGCTATTCCCAGAAGTACCAAGACCACCAGAAACAGAAGCTGTTGGCCAGAGTAAGAGAAATTTAAAATCAGAATTTGATCAGAATTTGGACTGTGATGACAACTCTAAGTCTATAGATGAGAGTTCTGCTTCTGAAAGGGTGCACTGACTGTTGCAAAGTGACACCATTCAGATGTGAAGGAGTCTAACAATTGCCCCATTTCTCTCCTTTCCCAAAGTCTATTTTTAGCATGAGTTAATACTTGATGTGTAAGAAATTCAGACTTGCTTTCTACTAACTTGTATATTTGCCACATTGCCAAATCATTTTTTTAATTAAACAAATAAACAAACAAATTAGAGGTTATATATACATGTTTCTATGTAATGGAAAGTTGACTATACTTGAAAATATTACTAACTTATTTATTAATTGAAAGCTACTTAAAAACACAATCTTGTTAAACCTAAAAAAGAATAAAAGCACATATTTTTCACAAATATTTAAGCAATTATTTTGATTTATTTATTGTCTCTCCCTTCAATCTATGGTAATAGGAATGTAAAATTTTCTTTTCATAGTTTTCTAAAAATATTCTATAAAGTCGAATGGACAGTGGATTTTTATAAATTTCAAGTACACATTCTTCAAGTTATCTGTCTTTTTTATTATTATTTAAATTTATTTACCTGTCTGTGTGTAGTCTCATAATTTTAAGAAAGTCTAGTTTAGTGGTTGCAAAATACAATGTAAACTGAAAGAGGTAGGGATGATGATGTAGAAATCAGGGAGTTTCAACTCATGTAAACATTTGTAGTGGACTTTTAAAAATTAATGGCACTAGGGTAATAGAGGGCAAATATCCAGATTCTCTTCTTCCCTTTATTGACTAATCTAATGGTAAGGCAAGTCTATGGCCAGGAATAGAAAATATTCTCTTCAGTTGACTATTTCTGTAGAGATTGTATATATATTTCATTTTCTCCTTTAGACTTTGAAGTGCCATACAGGCTTAATTATACTTATTGCATATATTTTTATCATTTCAATAAATATCATTCTCCATTAGTTTTGAACCTAAGGATACAAGTATAAGATAACACATTCTTATTTAACCTAAGTTAAGTGAGCAATCAATATGGGAGAAAGAAAACAAACAACTCCTAAACATCTATAACCACAATTTTCTAAATTCTTATTTTTTTTACTGTTTAAAAAAAATGATTACAAATACTTTTGCTTTTTCATTCTTATCATTCTACTTCACAACTTACATTTACTCCACATCTAGCACATTGAAAGTTACTGTATATTTATTCTTTGGTACTTCAACTATTTCCTGAAGTGTCTCTTGAAGAGTAACAGATACCATCACAATATCCAATAAAAATACATATGTAAAAGTGATTAATATTTCAATCTCTCTCCATGTAACATGTATAAAATAAACCAGATTTCTGCAGATAAATGAATATTATAGTGGAAATTATAAGTACAAGAATCATCCAGGCACATGTATTAAAAAGTCACTTGAGAAAAGTCTTTGTTTCTTATACTAAATTGTTTCTTCTCAAAGGATGAGATAATATACTCAATACAAAAATTAATACATGCTAAATTATCAAGCATGACAAAAGTTGAATTTTATGGTTGATGATAATTAGTTTGGAGGACTGGAATGTATAACTAAATAGATCTATGACAAGAACTTAGAACAAAGTTTATTTTCAGATTCAGCCATTAAGGAGGATGCTTTTTTAAAAAAGTCAGCTGGATTTATTGAAACCTTGTTGTAAATCCTCATTTTTAAGCTATGGAAACTCAGGATCATCTTGTGAATTGATACACCACCTAGAAGATAAATTACTCCGAAAACAAGCTAAGAGAAGTTTGCTTTTGTTTTTCTCCTACACCCTTTCCTGGTCATCATCATATTTCCATGTGATTCCATGCATTTTTTCTGTCCCTTGGATTGCTTCTTACAAGATGCTTAGAATAATAGTTTGTAATATTGTAAGTCCCAAGCTCGTCATTTCCAAACAAAATTAGCTAGAAACATCAGAATCACATTTATCTTTTCAAATATAGGACAGTGACTGAAATACTTCATGTGTGCTTGCAAATAGCTTTGACTCATTTTTTTTTCTTCATTTATTGTTTACCACTTCTTCATTGTACTCAGATCATTATTCACCTGCTGTCTGGCAAGATATTTGTACTGAGGTAATGTTCACATCACTCATGTTGACTCCACTATTAACGGCAATATGAGACATTCCTGTTTCTGAGTTTGGAAGAAAATTCTTTGCCTGAGTTCTAAACATTCTAGACATAATATTGCTAAAAAGAGAAGTATATTCCCCTATTATGTGAGTTCTTCCATGTGCTTTTTTTTTTTTTTTTACTATTTTATATATAGAACTAAAGATGCAATTCTTTGATACCTGTTTCCTCTATTTTCTTACACCCAAGACTGTGCTATAAGTCGCTATAGCTAGGCCAGAAGACAACTTGAACACACTCATGATTGTACTCAAGATTGTTGTTCCTTTTCAACCCTTTTTCACAATTTCTACATCTAGTCTTCTGCACATCCTCCCTCCCAGCAAGCTCCTGCTTTATTCAATATACCTTTCTCATGGGTGGGCAAGAGATAAAGGGTAAATGACAGCCCTTGTTGATTCATGAATTAGAGGTATTTTTTTCTGAAGGGTTAATCTTTAACCCCAGTGAATCCAGTGATTTCTATAGGACTCATCAACCCATCATGGGGAAGAAAAAAAACTAATAGGAAGAATGTTTTGGAAATTGAACTTTAATATCTTTATTTACTTCAGCTAAATTAATAAACAGGCAAGTCTATTATTGGAAACAATGCTGCATATATCCAACTATGCTCTGGTGATAAAGCTTGTGACATTATTTGTGTGAAATTTCTTCAAAACAGGCATTACTAAATTATAAGCCAGACCACATTGTCTATTACTGAAATATTTCCAGGAGCTTTGTGTACAAATAGTAGATGGACATTCAACTTTTTAAACTGGATGTTCATCTATTCGGTTCAGTTCATTCACTCAGTCGTGTCCAACTTTTTGCGATCCCATGAACCGCAGTACACCAGGCCTCCCTGTCCATCACCAATTCCCGGAGTTTACCCAAACTCATTTCCATTGAGTCAGTGATGCTATCCAACCATCAAATCCTCTGTCATCCCCTTCTCCTCCTGCCCTAAATCTTTCCCAGCATCAGGGTCTTTTCAAAAGAGTCAGTTCTTCACATCAGGTGTCCAAAGTATTGGAGTTGCAGCTTCAACATCATGCTTTCCAATGAACACCCCGGACTGATCTCCTTTAGGATGGACTGGTTGGATCTCCTTGCAGTCCAAGGGACTCACAAGAGTCTTCTCCAACATCACAGTTCAAAAGCATCAATTCTTCGGTGCTCAGCTCTCTTTATAGTCCAGCTTTCACATTCATACATGACCACTGGAAAAACCATAGCCTTGACTAGATGGAACTTTGTTGACAAAGTAATGTCTCTGCTTTTTAATATGCTGTGTGGGTTGGTCATAACTTTCCTTCCAAGGAGTAAACATCTTTTAATTTCATGGCTGCAATCACCATCTGCAGTGATTTTGGAGCCCAAAAAAATAAAGTCTGACACTGTTCCACTGTTTCCCCATTTATTTGCCATGAATTGATGGGACCAGATGCCATGATCTTGGTTTTCTGAATGTTGAGCTTTAAACCAACTTTTTCACTCTCCTCTTTCACTTTCATCAAGAAGCTCTTTAGTTCTTCTTCACTTTCTGCCATAATGGTGGTGTCATCTGCATATCTGAGATTATTGATATTTTTCCCAGCTATCTTGATTCCAGCTTGTGCTTCATCCAGCCCAGCATTTCTCATAATATACTCTTCATATAAGTTAAATAAGCAGGGTAACAATATACAGCCTTGACATACTTATTTTCCTATTTGGAAAAATGGTACAAATGAACCTGTTTGGAGGCAGGAATAGAGATGCAGATATATAGAATGGACTGGTGGACATGGGTGGGCAGGAAGAGTGTTGAAATTAATTCAGAGATTGAGATTGACATATGTGCACTGCTATGTGTAAAACACTTAGTGGGAACCTGATGTATAATGCAGGGAGCTGAGTTCGGTGCTCTGTGGTGATCTAGATATGTGGGATGGGGGGAGGGAGACCAAGAGGAAGGGGATATATGTATGCATATAGTTGATTCACTTGGTTGTACAGCAAAAATTAATACAACATTGTAAAGCAATTATAATTGAATTCTTAAAACATAGTGTATATGGGAGGAAAAGACAGGTAAATAAAATATATAAGGTAATACTTGGTTATAAGTCGTATGAACAGGAAAAAAAAAAAGGAAGGAGAGATAAAAATTATTGCAGACCAGAGATCAGAGAATCACAGAAAGCTATCTAGAGATATTATCTGATGGAAGTCCTGAAAGACTTGAGACTGGTAGCTATCTGTAGGGCAACTGTGAGAGAAGCATTCGAGACAAAGAAAATATTAAATATAAAGGTCTTAATATAAGAGTGTGTATCATGTGTACAAAGGACATTAAAGAATCTTTTTTGGCTAGACTGAAGAAGAACAATGGGAAATAGTTTCAGATTGGTGATAGAAGACAAGATAATACAGAATCTTATGACTCATAATAATAATTTAAGCTTTAATAAAACTCTAAGTGAGATGGGAGTAGAAAAGTGACTTTAGGTTTTAAGAGATAACCTTAACCACAATTGTAAATAAACTCCTAGATACTAAAAGTAGAAGCAGAGCATTTTCTGTTTTTTACTATCTCAAGACATACATTTCTGTCACTGGATGATTTACTTGGAAATCAACATTGTGTACAGTGGTAGTACATTACTAAATATCATTGGCACTCTAATGGTCAAGTTGCTTGAACCACAAGAGAGGTACTGGATGAGTTCTGGTACTGTCGGTTGTTAGGTCCTGTTGATCAATTGTTAACAAATGACATTAGAGTTCTAATGAGGAAGCAAAAGGTAGGCTAGACCAGCAGAATCAAGAATGAGTTGAGGTAAGAAACAAGCTGAATATTGAATAATGAGAACCATTGAATAGTAATGACTTTAATGTAGACAAAAGCTGTCTAGGAGGGAGGCTAGGGATGGGAATTAAAGTGGACAGATAACAGAAATTCAGATGGTTCAAGAATACATTTTGAGTGATGTCTAAATTATGTTATTGATGACAAACCATCTTGGAAGTAACAAAATGTTTCTTTTCAGACATTCCCTTGGCATCCTGGTAGATTAGCTCCGTTCAAAAATGACTCAGTACTATATTGAAGAGAGCCCTTAAAAAAAAAAAAATCTTACTCCTATAGTAAGTGACATGGAATGAACAATCATGATTACTAACTGTAATAAGTACAAATGACCAAAAATATTAGCTTTGTTTGGGACTATACATGATTTTTTAAATTTCTTTCTCTCTTCTCTCTTTTTTGATGAATATTTCTTTGAAACTTTCTGTGGACAAAGCAAGGATACTTAGATTTGTTGTAACAATGATTAAGCGATGTTTCACCTGGTCTTTGAGAAATATCAACTCTTAGAAACTGTTGCTCATGCTGAATGAGGAAACAGACATAACAGACTCCATTTTGAAAGCACGACTGCATCTTGGGCCTGACTGGACTTTGAGCTCTATGCCCAGTATCTATGGAAACAACATACCGACTGGAAAACCGGCCCCCCACCCCCAGATGGAAGAGCCCCAGGGCCCATACCTAAATTCTCCATTGCCTAAAAGAATACCCTAATTATCTGTGTAACCAAATAGAATCATAAATTCTATTATGCTTAGTAGGGTATGACCACAGGCCTATTGATAATTGCCCACTGTTAACTACCTAGGCTTAAGGCATATGAATCACGGGTTAACTTTGATAGTATCTTTCTCTTCCTTTGTTCAGACTAGTTTCAAGGAATTTGGGGAGGTGGGTTTGAGCAAGTACGCAGGGTATATAAGGTTTTCACAAAAACTGGTCAGGGTCCTTGGCTAAGAGGAGACTCTGCCTTGGGCCCACTGGTGTAATAAGCTGCACTCCACTATCTGCATTGTCCTTCTGAGTGAGTTTGTTTTCTGGAATGTGTGGCTACAACAATACAAACAACATCTATTATTTTCTATTAAAGTTTGCTCAGTTTTTTAATTAGGTAAGTTGACTGTAACCAATCCCAAATATGTCAAATGATCAGAAAAAAAAAAAAAATGTCATCTGCTTAATGCTGGGGTTACTGTTTTTGATATTATTGTCATTATGATTTTATAAACAGAAAAGATAACTTCATAAATAAAACAGTGTATAATGATTAACAGATGCAAATAAAATTGCAGAAAAATAATTTAATGAATAAAAGATCATTATCTTAAAGTAATGGTTAAAGGTCATATGATTAGGCTTCAAATGATATAAAATAAAAATAATTAATTGAATCAGGCATTTATTTAGAACCTAAATTAAACTAAGGACACTGATAAGGCATGCAGAGCTAACCACAGAACTAAATAATTTACCTTCTGAGAGTAAAGGGTTCAGACTTTTACTAGAGGAACAGAAAAAGATTAAAGTGAGGCTTAAATGGATGCATAATATACATGGATCCATAAAACATGTTATCTGAACTAAAGCTTTAGAAAAATACTAAGACCTATATGTTTATATTGTATACCTCCTCCCCAAAATACATTACTTTCAGGTCACCTTAAAGTTGGGTGAAATCAGTTAATGACAAAGAATTATAGAAGATGCCTCGGTGAAAAATGTATAATAGGAATAGTTGTTAGAAATAAATACACAGTATTTCACTATAAGTACTTTTAATATACAAAATATTTTTAAATGACTTTTTTAGATACTATATGTTTCTACCTTTGGTAGAATTATCTAATACATTTCTCTATTAAAATGTGATTCAAAAATACTTCCTCTTAAAATGACCCTAATTTTTACCATTATTTATTTTGGGATAGTTTTTATTCTGACACGTAATATTTATATTCTAGGTTAATATCAGTGTTTCCTTCAAGATAGTTCTTGATATTCTTCAGTTCCATATACAGTGAAAACACTCAGGGTCAACTTCATAAGTCTGCAACCTGTGCAGTCACATAGGGCCCCACTCTTAGGGCTCTAAATTTGGTTAATACTCCTTGAAATTCTTAATAATTTTCTTTTAAATTTATGTTTCTTAAGTAAAGTTGATGGGACAAGGGATCATTGTGTGAACGTACTAGATGTATGCAATATGTGTGCCCCCTCATCCCTACTCTTCCATATGCACGTAGTGTTTACAATGTCCCATGAGTTTACAGCTCCATTGTATCAAAACGCCTGGGAGTTTAGAAGCACCCAACTGAGTAACCTCAGATATGGAGATGAGACCACCGTTATGGCAGAAAGTGAAGAGGAACTAAAGATCCTCTTGATGAAAGTGAAAGAGGAGAGTGAAAAAGTTGGCTTAAAACTCAACATTCAAAAAACTAGGGTCATGGTATCTGGTCCCATCACTTCATGGCAAATAGATGGAGAAACAATGGAAACAGAACAGATTTTATTTTCTTGGGCTCCAAAATCACTTCAGATGGTGACTGCAGCTATAAAATTTAAAAAAAAAAAAAAAAAAAAAACTCTTACTCCTTGGGAAAAAAGCTATGCCAAACCTAGACAGTGTATTAAAAAACAGAGACATCACTTTGCTGACAAAAGTCCCTATAGTAAAAGCTATGATTTCTCCACTAGTCATGTATAGATGTAAGAGTTGGACCATAAAGAAGGCTGAATTGATGCTTTTGAACTGTGGTTTTGGAGAAGATTCTTGAGAGTCCCTTGGTTGTAAGGAGATCAAACCAGTCAATCCTGAAAGAAATCAACCTGAATATTCATTGTAAGGACTGGTGCTGAAGCTGAAACTCCAATACTTTGGCCACCTTATGTGAAAAACCAACTCATTAGAAAAGATCCTGATGCATGGAAAGACTGAAGGCAGGAGGAGAAGGTGACAACAGTGGATGAGATGGTTGCATTGCATCACCGACTCAATGGACATAAGTTTGAGCAAGCTCCAGGAAATGGTGATGGACAAGGAAGCCTGGCTACTGCAGTCAGTGTGGTCGCAAAGATTCAGACACTACTGAACAATTGAACAACAACTGAGTACAAGGTAATGTGTACTTATTCCATTAAGGCTATTATAACAAAATAAAGAATGTGTCTTATTCTATTAAGGCTATTAAAACAAAACACTATGGACTGAGGTGGGGGTGGGGGCACCAGGAAAGCCCTGTTTAAACAATAGGAAAAAAAATTATCTAACAGTTCTGCTGGCTATAGTCATGGAATCAGGAAGCTAGCAGGATTAGGTTCTAGAGTGGACTCTGCCTTACATATTTTTTCCTTCTAACTGTGTCCTTCTGCAGCAGAAAAACACAGAGAGCTTTGCCTTTTCCTTTTCTTGTAAAGGTACTAGTCACATCATGAGAATCACATCTTCATGATACATTTCACTCTGTTCCCCAAAGGCTGTATCTCCAAATACCATCTTACTGGGGACTAAAGCTTATACCAGATACAATATGTTACATATGTGTTCATGCATGCTCACTTAGTCGTGTCCTTCGCTTTCTTACCCCATAGATTGCAGACGGCCAGGATACCCTGTTCATGGAATTTCCCAGGCAAGAATACTGGAGTGGGTTGCCATTTCCTACTCCAGGGGATCTTCCTGACCCAGAGATCAAACTCGAATTTCCTGTGTCTCCTGCATTGGCAGGATAATTCTTTACCACTGAGCACCTGGGAAGACCATGTTACATATATAACTGACTAAATGAGGGTGTGGACAACCCTGATTGTTATTATTCCAGTGGTTAAGTCATGTCTGACTCTTTGCAAGCCCATCGACTGCCGCACCCTGGCTTCACTGTTCTTCACTATCTTCCAGAGTTTGCTCAACTTCATATCCAATTCAGTGATGTTATCTAACAATTTCATTTTCTGCTTCCCCTTTCTCCTTTTGCCTTCAATCTTTCCCAGCATCAGGATCTTTTCTAATGAGTTGGCTTTTCACATCAGGTGGTCAAAGTATTGGAGCTTCAGCTTTAGCATAAGTCCTTCCATCACTTGAAAGGGTTGATTTCCTTTAGTACTGATAGATTTGATCTCCTTACCACCAAAGGGACTCTCCATCACCAAAGTTTAAAAGCATCAATTCTTTAGCATCATTCTTTATGGTCCAAAAGAAAGCCGTAATAAGTCCTGCTTTCAATTCAACCAGCACTCACTTCTTTTGAATCCAAAAATGTTCATCATATTCTAAGAAACATGAATGACCAAAGAAGACTATCATGTCCTTTTGACTTATGCTCAGTTCAGTCAAGTTCAGTTCTTCAATCATGTCTGACTCTTTGCAACCCATGGACTGCAGTATGCCAGGCTTCCTTGTCCATCACCAACTCCCAGAGCTTGCTCAGACTAATGTCCAACGAGTTGGTGATGCCATCCAATCATCTCATCTTCTGTCATCCCTTTCTTCTCCCACCTTCATTTTTTCCTAGCATCAGGGTCTTGTCCAATGAGTCAGTTCTTCCCATGAGGTGGCAAAAGTATGAGAGTTTCAGCTTCAGTATTGGTCTTTCCAATGAATATTTAGGACTGATTTCCT